>JAHWGI010000101.1:190000-385000 GCA_029379305.1 Frankliniella fusca | reverse complement strand
AGAACTTGCCCTGGGACAGGTGGTTTTAGGATTGGACCTCTGTTGAGGTTTGCAATGTCGTCATGATGGTGAGCGGTGCGATTAGCCCGTTGGGCTGAGTCATGGTCTACGTCGCGACGCTCCTGCTGCCGTCCGTGTTCACTTCACGGGAACCCCCTTCCCCGCACAGGGGGAGGTGGAGACGGCAGCCCAGCCCAGACCCAGAGCGCTGGGCGAGCAGGGGGACAGGGTTTCAGTCTGTCTCACTGGGGCATAAAGGGTGCGACAGGAATAGGGCCTCGTCGTAAACCCGACCTCTATGCCCCTCCCCTCCCCGCCCCACTCCGGGCCGCTCCGCACCCCTCGACTGCCTAAAATAATGCGATTAGTTTTGAAATGTGTCGAGCTAGTGAAAACCTGGAGCACGTCCGTCCACGTCCAGCACGCGCCCAGTCCAGTGCGGGCCACTGCCCTGGCCCCGGCCTGGCCCAGCAGAGTCCCTTGGGTCCCGCCCCGCGCCCCTCACCCCCCACCCCCGAGCGGGGCGCAGGCCGGGCCGGGCCACTAGAGGGTTACAGCGTTAATTTAATGGCTGCTTGTTTGCATCTCAATGCGGCGCCCGGCCATGCAGGGTGTTGCGCGGCACACCTACCTCTCGCCCGCGCAGCCCGCGCACGGGGATTTTTCCACCCCTCCCCACCCCACCCCACCCCACCCCATCAGCATCGTCACCCTCCCGCGCCCTCTGCACCCCGCCTGTATGGGGCGGGGCGGGGGGGCGGGGCGGGCGGGGATGGACACAGCGCCCTCCCCCTTTGTCTCGCACTCATCCTCATCACACTGCACTTTGTTCGCTCCTCTCTTTCCTGGAGCAGACCTTCACAAGTTTCGGTCGAAGTGAAGTGACACGACCCTGGTCGGCCCCTCACCTCGCCTCCACTGCAGCGCCCTGCTCTCTGCGCCGTCCACGTGGCGTGACTCGATGACTCCTACACTCCCACGCGCGCCCCGCCCCGCCCCGCCCCGCCCCGCCCCGCCCCGCCCCGCCCCGCCCCGCCCCACTCCACCCCGCCCGCCCCGCCTCAGCCAAATCTCCTGAGACCCACGTGCAGACAGAAGTAAATCTAAAATACTGCTCCCCGTCAGCGCCGCGGCCCCGGCCGGCCCAGTGCCCTGCGACTGCGACCATAAGACACACACACACACTCACACACACACACGCACACACTCACCCGATCGGTGCGCCTGCAGGGCGTCCAGCTCGGGCACGGTGAGGTTGACGCCGACCAGCCGGCGGTCCGGCAGGAGGTACTCGTCGGCGTTGACCATGTCTATGGCGCGGAGGAAGGCGCTGACGCTCTGCTCGTCCATGGTGTGGAACAGGCCGCCTGCAGTATTGCCACCCTTCCGTATTTCTGTTGATTCGTGCAGCAGGGTCAGTGAAAAATGGATTTACCGATACGGATTTGCTCTTCGGGCCAGTAGGCGTCAGTGGTCCGTAGTAGCGAGAAAAGCACCACTACGGCCAACTGACTAGCGTGCGAGCGGAAGCGGAACATGTCGGGGTCGCCGCTGGGGTGCTTGGGCGTCGAGCGCACCTGTGCTCATGACAATAATTCAATTCTTCATCTCCGCGTGAGGGTACCGGAGGTAAAGCGGAAGTTTCACCATGTCTGAAAACACACACACATTCAAATAAAGTCTATGACGACTCAATGATAATTTTTGGGGGGACATTTACAAACAGTGTGCTGCAAATATTTAGTATATAATTTTCAATTAGAGTGTATTGTATAGTTTCAAAATTAATTTACAGTTTTGTCGATTGTATCCCCTTTCAAATAATTTCTATTGCAGGGTGCAAGCGTCCACCCTCCTTACCTCATCCGTTTGCCAAGCTGTTTGGCGCACTGCTGTGAGCTTGCCGCAAGGGGCCAGGGAGTTAATGGACCACGACTCACCCTACTGTACTCGCGCAAACTAACCTGGTGAATTGGACACGGCCACATGTGTTCCTGGTGGTGCGTGGCGGTGCGTGGCGTGGCGTGGCGTGGCTTGGAGGAGCGGGGTGGGGCCGGGTGGGGCTTCTGCCTGCTGCGGCTCTTGCACACCTGTGGATCCACACAGCGTCCCGCGCCACCCCTCGGCGACGTCGCTTCCACTTAGCATTAGCGTCGACCACTTCCGTTACAACCGCATTATCAACCGCAACATCGAGCAAGGGTGCCAACTGCAGGCGCCGTCAATGCGCGCAACTATAGACTTGCCGCAAGTGCTGCTCGAGGTGAAATAGCGACAGCGACTCTCTGAGCATCCTCATAAATGTAAACTGCTATTTAAAGAGAACACGGACGTGTAGACCTTACACCGAAGACATTCCACGCATAGCTTACGGGCGCAATATTTTCAAACGTTGTGTTTTAAAGCGTCGTGAGGCCTGCTGCGCGCCCCCGGCGAACTGACTGACTGGCGGCGTCCGCGACTGCAGGCTGCAGGGGTGTTCCCCTGGGTGTTCCCCACACCACGATAGCCAGGCCGGGCTGCTGGGCCGCCGGGCGCTGACCCTGCCACGCCCCCTCACAACACCACACGTAGGGGGCGCGGCGGCAGTTTACAGCCGCGGTAAACATGCAGATCCCCACCCACGACGCCCAATTTTCAGGAAACGGAACCCTACCAGTGATGTTAGAAAAGTAGGCAAATTATCGTACGCATGCACCTGTGTGTGGCAGACGGGTATCTCCGCCTGCCTACTAGGCAAACTCTCCACACATGAGAATACATTTTGCCTAGTAGGCAGGCGGAGATACCCGTCTGCCACACACAGGTGCATGCGTACGATAATTTGCCTACTTTTCTAACATCACTGAACCCTACCTGCCCGCCCTCCTGGAGCGCGACTCATCCACGAATAAGCAGAGAAGTGAAGTGAGGGTTGGTTTATGGAGAAATGGAGAAAAGCGCGGCTAGGGACAGGGAGGAGGCATGAGTGCGAGAGTTCGGGAGGATCGGGTGTGGTGGGTGGGAGTAAGAGTGGAAGGGAGGGATTAGTGCTTTGGCTCGCGTCCACCGCTCAGCTGTTGTCCTCTTGATGCGGCGGTCGGGACCCGCCGCTCCCCGCCCCGCCGCGCCTCTTGGCGCTCCACATCAGCCTTCTTATATCGACCCCAGTCCGGATCTGATCGTTTCTTCATCACTAAGCGCCTCCCGAAATAACCCGACACGGGCGGGGTCAGAAAAAGGAGAGGGGGGCGTGGGATTAGCTGTCGCTTAAGGTGCAAGAGAGTCAGTGTTTAGGATACCGCTTGCCGCGTGCTGCGTACACGTACCGTTTGCTCATTATGTCTCATTATGTCTCTTGCTATCGGTGGTTTCTCCTCTACCCCCTGCTGGCCGCTAGCCGAAGAAAACGGAATTCATATCTTTGTTCAGACGATCCCGCGCGTCACGCGGGAGGAGAGCCCACGTGGTGGGTCGCAAGCGTCCTAAACTTCCTCATACAACCACCGCACTTAACAATTTATCGCATTTCATTATTACTGCGATATAAATTACTTTATTTAATTAATTACACGTACAACCTCACTCGTGGCTTGTCAGTTCCGTTATTGTCGAGTTGGACCGCGTTTCCGCGTTGACACCATCGCGATCAGCCGCCCCAGGATGGCGACCAGCGGCGCCCGCAGCCTGCGCACCACCCACGAGTGCGAAAGGATGAACCTCCAGCAGAGCATCGCCACCAGCAGCTGGCTGCATCGGTACACGAGGTACATCCTACCGGTCAGGAAAAAACAAAAAGTCAAGTGCATTAGAGTTGTCATCCAACAGAATCGCTCGCGATTCTAGAATCAGCTGGAGTGGGCTGGCCCGATCCCTCTACTGGAAACACCTCTAATTTTGATTAGAGGTAAATTTACCTCTACTGCAATATACCTCTAATAATGTTGCTGCGAAAATAGCTCTACAAGATTTACCTCTACGGTTAGGAGTAAAACACAGAGTTGGGAATTCACCTCTAAAAAGTTTTAGGAGTAAAAACTCTCCTACTGTGTTTTACATGTAAACCTTGACGCGGCGTAATCACGGCTACGCCAGTTACCTCTCTATACTTGAGATGAAAATTGCGCAGTTCGGGAAAGGCGTGCAACGGTCACCCGGCGAGAGCCGCAGTTGTCGAAATAGGTTCTGTGAACCAAGTTGTCCTCCAGCCATGCCTAAGATAGGCAGCCGTGCCTGACACGCGTGTGTTGCGGGCTGAGCCCGGCCACCGGCGTCGCCCTGTTTTACCGACACTGTTCATTACGTACGTACACTCATTTATTCGCACTAGGTACTAGGGTTCGTATTTTAACTGGAAAAAAAAATTGGAAAAGAAGTGGATTTTCTATCCGAATTTTTTTTTCGGAAAATTTGGAAAACGTTGAAAAAACTGTTGATTCCATGAAATCTGCGTTTCTGATGACAAAAACGATACGAAACGGTCTGATAACGTTCCTTCAGCTTCTGGTAGTATGCGTTCAACAAAAGACGTTGTAAAACGGGCTAGGATCGTGGAAATTTCAAGATTCGATACAAAATGTTAACGAACATCGAAATTTGACAGAGAAAACCTTAAGTTTTTTAGTGAATTATGATGATCTTGCATTTTTCACCCCTCTCTTAAAGCGTTTGCCATCGTTCTGAACCATGAACACGTAGCAAAGAGTGTGTTTCAACACAATTTGAGTTTTCATATTTTTCCAATTTTTTCGACACCCATGTTTTTTTTTCGGTAAAAAGAAAAACGGATTTTGTTTTGTTAATTTTTTTTTTCGGATAAGTTTTTGAGCTGAACCCCAACTCGCACTTGGCATACAACACATTTTTACTAGTACGTGTATATATTATGAGCTCAGTGTCAGCTGTCACCATTACCCACCCCTATCTCTAACTTCTTTTCTTTTTTTTTTTCTTTTTCAAGTTCTTAGGTTTGCTACGCTGTGAATTTTTTTCTTAAAAAAAAATCTTTTCTAATGCCTCGGGCAACTGCAAATAGGCAAAACTACGTACTGATAAAAAGAAATAATAATAAGAAAAAACAGGGTGGTATTAAAATTAGAACCTCTGTCCAACTCGTGCTTTCACCGGCGACGACATCAATGTCGAGTGCGGATTTGTTTTGATTTAGTTTTTACCTACTTAATCCTTTTTATCCACTGTCCTTGTCCTTGGGCAACGGAAAGAGACAAAGCGACTTCGAAAAAAAAAAGTATTGTGATCGGTATTCGAACCTGTGCCCACGCAGTACTCCTAACGGTGCCGATGTGGATACCAAAGTCGCCACGCGGCTGGGCTGTCCCAGCAAGGAGAGCAGGCGTACTGATGACGCCACCGGTACAGGTTCGTCGGCGACCACGGCTCTTCGCAGCGTCACCCCTAGTGGAAAGCCGACTTGTACCATGGCGTCGTAGCTGTGCCGGTATAGTGATGTTCCGGGGGCGGCAGAACCCGGGTTCAAATCTTGCTATAAAATATAAATTTTTCCGAGGACAGCAGCTTGGCCTGGAATTCAAACCCCCCATTTCAACGAAGCTCCCTCGTGGAATCGCCGACGGTCTAGTGGTCTTAGTACCACGAAAGCCGCGGGGTGTCATGAGACTCGGCACTTGGGGCCTGGGTTCAATTCCCAGGTAGGTTCTTCACTGGCAGCGAAAGCGAGTTGTCAGGAAGTTCCGTCCCATGCCACGGGGGGTGGTCCCTCGTGGGGAAGTAAGGCCTATGAATCTGGCTCCTTAGTAAACAGCTTTTCCATGACCTGTGCGGGAGCGGGTCAGTACAGGTCTAACCAACCGTACGCTTACTCTTCCGCAAAAACTTCTCTTTCTGCTTTTCTCCCCCTCTATCGTCCTGCCTTGCCTCTACCTCCCACTGACCGGTCATGCGGTCCGGTGGTGCCCAGTCGTTGGTCTGAAATGCTACCTACGGCTTCAAGGCGCTGTTTAAATAGGGTAGTACGGCGGGCCTGACAGGCCGCCAGCCTTAAGCGGGGACTCTCCCCGAAGCGGAGAGGACTTCTCGTGCCCGCGGGGTGGCGGTCGCCTGGAACACACCGGATCCCATCAGAACTCCGAAGTTAAGCAGGCGGGGCTCGCAGGTTGCGAGTTAGGTAGGGGCCTACCAATTTTTCAATTTTTTTAAAATAGCTATTTAAAAAAAAATGAATTTGAGGTGTGCTCCGACCATGATACCCATTCCTTCTCCACTTCACCCGTGTAAACAAGGTCAGAAAAAAGCAAGGCACTTGTTTTGGATTTTGAGGAAATCATCAGGTCGGACAATCGAGCTGCAATCGCAGAGGACAGCAGGCGACTCTTACGGTTCGTTGGGGTCGGACAAAACGAGGTCGAAAAAAAAATAACTATCACACCCCGAGTGCCAGGTTGGGCAAAAAGAAACGTGTGACGGTGGCGGGCGCAAAATTCCCGAGGCTGGACAAAGAAAAAGGGTCAGACAACCCATGTGCTCCGAAGGGCAGGGGCCACCAAAGGGCTGGAGAAAACATCCTCGGGGTTTTTCAGGTACCTAGTATTATGTTTCATTAGATGCAAATATGTTAGAGGTAAAACACTCCCTTTTTTAGACCCATGCAAATCTGCTAGAGGTCAAATTTTGGTTATTTTTGTAGAGGTGTATGAATTAGATGCATATTTCCACTGATTTTTCTATAGAAGCGAAATTCTAGTTGGTCCTAGAAGCATTTTCACTTCTTGCTGTATTCGAGTAATTTGCCTCCAAAAACTAGAAGCATTTCTCTTATATGGAAATTTTGCCATATTCTGTTAGATTGAAAATACTTAGATGGAAATTAGCGATGTAAATTCTTTTAGAAGCATTTTCTTTAGATGAATTGGACCCATCTCTCACAAAACCTATTTCGACAACTGCGGCTCTCGCCGGGTAACCGTTGCACGCCTTTCCCGAACTGCACAATTTTCATCTCAAGTGTAGAGAGGTAACTGACGTAGCCGTGACTACGCCGCGTCAAGGTTTACATGTAAAACACAGTAGGAGAGTTTTTACTCCTAAAACTTTTTAGAGGTGAATTCCCAACTTTTTGTTTTACTCCTAACCGTAGAGGTAAATCTTGTAGAGGTATTTTCGCAGCAATATTAATAGAGGTATTGCGTTAGAGGTAAATTTACCTCTAATCAAAAATTAGAGGTGTTTCCAGTAGAAGTACTAGAGGCGACCCAGCTGGAGGGCAGAAAAACTTTTGTTTGTGAAGACTTACTTGGTTAAGTGGGCCCGAGCGTGTGGTAATGTGCTTGAGTCCTCTTTTAGAACGAACCTTCGGATGCCGAGGACGTAAGTAGTGAGGTACGCATCCCAGTCCAAGTCGCTCACGTCGAAGTTGAACACCCTGCGATCAGCGTGCGTCATCTCCGACATGAGGGCTTGTACGTTGTCATCAGTGAATCGCCACTCTCTTGTCGTGAAAAACCGCAAACTACTGAGCGCTTTGGAGAGTTTCTGCCGGGTCTTCGCCATTCTGCACATTGGAGAGAGTTGGATATATACGACAAATGTACAGGTGTCGCCGTTCGATTGAACACCCCGTCTCCAGAGACCGCCCGGGACACCATCCCTAGTTATAATGTTCCCCACCCACCACCTCGAGGAGAGGAGCTGCATCAAAACTAGGGAGGGTGTACTTCCGATCTCCGCAACACTGTGAAAAATATCCTCGTAAATTTACGACATATTTTCTAAATCAAAATTACAAAAAATGTCGTAAATTTACGACAGCCCATTCCTGCTCGTCGGTCAATTCCAAGTCGATAGGGAGTGCTTGTAAATTTACAATTTCAAATTGTAATTTTACGACTCTTATCATGGAAAATTTTCCCGTAACCCTTACGAGTATTTTTCACAGTGAAAGGTAGGGGGTACACCATTCTAGAGACTACCCCCTCCCCTCTATCGAGGTATTGGGGCGGGGTTACACCATCCCTAGTGCCTGTGTAAACCCCCCCCCCTCCCCGTCAGGTAGGGGGAAGGGGGTGCACGAGGGGGGGATCACTCATATAAAACTTGTACAATGATTTTTTTGTATTTTTTTTTATTATTATTTTTTTTTATTTTTTTTTATTTTTGATTTTGATTTTTCTTTTGGTTTTTCCCGAGATAAAAAAGAAATAATATGTTTCTTTTTTCTTGTTTTGTTCCCATTTTTCTCAGTTTTGGGTTCATTTGTTCTCGATTTTTCGGATTTTTATGCAACTTTCTACTTGATTTTATTTTGATTTTTTGATTTTTTTTTTGATTTCTTAAATGATTTTTTGGGGGTTGTACAATGATTTTTCGAAGTGACCCCGCCCTCGGGGGTGCACCATCCCTGGTACCTCCCTCCGGCTCACAGGGCCCCTTGTCCAGGGCACAGATCTCACCTCGGCTGCTGTCCACAGAGGCGCGCCACGCCGTCCATGAGGTGGGCGGGGATCGTGTGCACGGCCAGGGCGCACAGGTCGTTGAGCGACCCGCGAGCGCCAGCAGGAGATGTCCGGGTACCAGAGCGCGGCGCTGAAGGGGTGCCGCCTTAGGGCAGACAGCGAGGCGTCCACCATCCTCCCCCACAGGAGTGGGTTCTGCACCCCGGACACGCAGTTGTACACTGCCACCTGAGGGGGCGAGCGAGGCCCGTATAGAGGAAGCTGTCAAACACTGCACCTCGCGGACATTATGGTCTCATTAAGAGGAGTCGCTCACCTGTTCCTCAGATGTCTTCCCGTTTACTTTCCTGCCGGCCTTGGCCGCCTGCCAGGCAGCCGTGATGAGGAGGTTGATGCACTTGTCAACAGGAATGAGATCGGCGACCATGTCGCGGCGAATGTTGATCGTCCGGAGCGCGCCGTGGCCCAGGCCCACCAGCAGCCCGCTGGGGCCGTTCAGGTTGCCTACCCAGCCGGGCAGGGGCTCGCGGACCGCTGCCGTCACTGCGGTCGTGAGAGGCGTGTTAGAAAGGACTCTCACGCATGACGCCTGATTAAAAGCCGTCTCTACTCAGACCAGACAAATCGTCTGCTCTGAACTTGGCCGCAGTGTGCAGTGTCGTTTTGAATTTCCGAAAAGCGGAAGAATAACCCGTTTGGCGGCTCGAGGCAAACCTATGACGCAATATCAACGTCAGAGTTACAGACATAAAAATTTTTCCAGGTGTGCCGTGACAGCCACCTCCGTGCCCCTCATAGAGGATTTGACTGTCATTCTGGCCTTTATCCGCACGGCAACCATAAAAATATGTTGAAAAGGTCTGTGAATCCTTTTAGTCTTCCGTGCGTTTGAGGTGACCAAACGATTTTCGTCACGCTTGTTGTGCTGATCTGATTTTCTTCCTTACCAATAGAGGGTCTGACGATGGCAACAGGGAGGTCTCCGGCCTCTTTGGCGATGTAGACCTCGGCCAATGCCTTCGTAAGCGTGTACGTGTTCGGCCGTTTGCCCAGGATCCTATGAGGGACCGCACGTGTTAGTTAAGTCATAGTTCTACGGGGCATAATGTTTACTAAAACTATTAAATAGAAGAATGTATCCCCGGACAGCTGGCTAGTAGAGCTAGCTCTCGCACTCACTCGGGTGTAACGTGCTCCAGGACATTCGCGTTCATCCACTCCATGCATTGGACGAGCTTGTCCGGCTCTACGGCCGACGGATAAACTGTTTCCCGCACCTCGCAGCGGTCGCAGTTAGAGTATGCTGTCGACACGTACACGAAAGCCTACACGAAAATGACGTAATTTTCGTTTGGTTATGTAAGAAACCAGCACAAGCACTCCTTGTGCCCAACTAAAAAAAAATATAAAATCGCTTGCCGCCTACCTGCAGCTTCTTCATGTGCTTGGCGAGCTGCAGCATGCGCTGCGTTCCCAGCAGGTTAATGTCGACGGCGGCCTTGAGAGGCTCGTCGAACTTGACGCTCGCGGCCGAGTGGAAGACGACGGACACCTCCTCGACCAGTAAGTCGCGGTCTGTGGTCGAGAGGCCCAGATCGGTCGACGCAATGTCCCCGGGGACGGCGATCACCTTGCGGAGTGCGCCGGACCCACCTCGACGTACCACGTCAAAGATCTAATAAAGTAACAATAAGATTAGAGGTAAGGAAATGCCGCCCTGGTGGTCAAGTATGGTCGGTTTGAACAAGAGGGGGTCAACTCGAAAAGAAACGCGCGTACACAGAAATACTCAAAAACACGCGAAAATCTCGTCAAAATACCCACAAAAACATTAAGTGCACACTCACAAAAAATGCTGGAAAAACAAGAAAACAATACAAGAAATGCACGCAAAGAGTATACGGAAATACAAGAGTTGGCGGAACCGTGGGTTCGACACCGGGCGCGAAGGGGAAACAAACATCAAAATTTTAGTACACCTCGTAATTCTGAAAAATTCAGGAAAATTCAGAAAAAAGTAATTCAGAGAAGGTCAGGGAAAATTCACAAAAATACGAAAAGAAAATCAAAACAAATTAAAAAAAATAGGTGAAATTCAAGCAAGAATTCACAAAAATGGACCCAAAAAAATCACAACATTTGTACACTAAAATTCCGAATTGTTTTCCCCCTCGACCGGGCGCCTACCGGGTCGTTGAGGAGGTCCTCGACGCGGCGGCCCACGTCCTGCCCCCTGTGCGGCCGCACCAGCAGGTACAGGGCGTGCACCTCCGGGCAGGACCGCAGCAGCTTCTCGACGAGCGTCTTGCCCATGAAGCCCGTCGCGCCCTGTGATCAGCACGGAGCGGCCGCGGTAGAAGTCGGCCACCGCGCTGCTGCACTCCATGTGGAGCGTGGCGATGCTCCCCGCCGGGAGTTGTACCACATAGAGCACGCCGTGCACTCTATGGGAAACAGACTCAGCGACCGCGGCGACCGCCGGGTGTTCTCTGCAGACGAACGACTGGTGAGGGAGAGGTCCCGCCCGTCCCGCCGCCAGGACCTGGACGAGGCTCAGGCACAGGCCTCCCCTCCAGCCGAGGCGCGGGCCCGCCTGAACATCGTTCAGGAAAGTAACCGTAAAACCAGAAAGTAAACCCAGTGGGCTGCACACGCGACGCGGCACTCGACTATCGGCCAAATCATTATGACGTACGTTTTATTCAGGGCGGCAGCAAGAAGAAGAAGAAACTCGTTTGTGTCCCACCACGTCCACTGAATTTGCATGTTCAGCGCAAGAGTCTGTATCGTCGTCGATACGACTCTTAATGTTAGCCTATTAAAGATGCGGCGTGTTGTCCGTCCACACTGAGCAGGCCAAAGGCCACGCGAGGCTGCCACTTTATCTGTGAGCGGCAAAGTGGACGTGTTTCGGGCTAGTACGATCCTTGACTGCCGGTAATTTGATTCCTGAAAAATTATGGCCGAGCAAGGCCTTCTCGAAATCCTAAATTCTTGTGCACCTCGCAATTCGATACCTACAACGCAAAGACACGTAATTCTAGAGCCGTCGGCGAAACTAACGTAGTTCTCAACCCCGTTTCTAAACACACGTACTTCTGAGGCCTTCGGCAAGACTCACGTACTTCTTGGTTAAAAAGATAGGAACTACGTTAGTTTTGCCAAAGGCCTAAGAAGTACGTGTGTTTGGAAACGGGGTTAAGAACTACGTCAGTCTCGCCGACGGCTGTAGAATTACGTGTCTTTGCGTTGTAGGTATCGAATTCAGAGAAATTCAGAGAAATTCACGAAAATTCAGGACAACCCAGAAAAATTCACAAATATTCCATTAACATTCACATAAATTCACGAAAATTTATTTTTAAAAAAAAATCAAAATTTGTACACCGAAATATCCAGTTGTTATCCCCCTCGGACCTTCTAGACCGTCGGGCTCGAGCGCCCGTCCTCTGGACGGAACGGGGCGCAGCCGTAGTATGGGGCGGAGACTTCTATCCCCTCCTCTCGACTTGTTCAATTTGTTTTATCAGCAGAGCCTCACCGTTGCAACCACATTGCCGTGCCTTGGCGTGCCGTGCTCTGCCGTGCTCTGCCGTGCCGTGCGGCGGCGCCCCTCTAAAGGGCCCGGGCCGCGTCCGCGTCGCCTCCCCCTCCCGCCCGTGGCGCCGCTCGGGCCGGTGACCATACGCCCGGCGTGCACTTTTCGGACGCCCTTGGAGAGAGGGGAGGAGGGCTATCTCTAGAGGGCGACCTTACAAGAGTATCAGAGAGTCGGGAGGGGAGGGGCGGGGCGGGGAAGCTGCACCGGGAGCGAGAGGGGAGGGCGCAGGGGCGGCGCGGGGCTGGCCTATTTGCACCAGTTCTATTGTTGCGGCAAGGTAGTGCCTCCCACCCACCCCCACCTCACCGCTATCTTGCGACGACTTCTACTATTCCTGAACTTGTCCCAAAATATCTCCTAACTTCCAACCGAAACCTCCATCTTTGAGGTGGCACTAGCGTACCGGTATGTAAACGGGGAAAAAAAATTTGATAAGTTAGGACAACCTTCTGCGAGCAACATTTGTTCACGTGTCGTCTGATCTGATGGTGTAACAAGCAAAATTTTTATATTCATTAGCATTCGGCATTTTAACACTGCACGCAAAATCTTTACATTCGTTTATTTAACCCCGCTTTCGCTTAGGCGTCACCGCTTCCGCCACACGTGGTGGAGGAGTGCTTCGCTTCGTCGCGTGAGTTGGTCGTTATCGCTGCAAGTCGAGTCGGATCGCCCCGCCCCGCCCAGCACAGCACAGCATAGGCTATCGCAGCGCCGGACGGGGTGGGTCCGCCAGTGCGACAAGGATGCTGCACCAGCCTTGGAAAAAAAAACGGTGCGTATCATGCGTGTGCAGAGAATGAGATAAGGCCACGGGCAGGTGAGAAGAGACTACGGGACCGGTGGCTGAGGTTGGCGAGGGCAGGTGGAGGGAGAGGTGGAGGGAGGGTGTGGGAGTGCGCGGGGTGCAACTACTCCGTGGTATAGGCCTATTCTAGTCACGCTCGCTCTCCCCGCCGCCGGCCCGCCCCGACCTGCCGGGGCTGGGCGGCCCGTAAAACCAGAGGGGGACGTCTCAACTGATTGTGGTGCTGCATCTCTCCCGGCCCTCCCCTCCCCTCCCCTCGCCTCCCCGCTCTCCCCTCCGCCTCCCCTCCTACTCTCCCTGGGCACCGCCTGGGTGATGGTGCCCGCCCTGGCCTCCTCCCCCCCCTCCTCCTCCTCCTCCTCCTCCTCCACCTCCCATTCCCCGGTTCGATGTTACCCTTCACTGACCCCACCTAACCTCGTAAAGCTACCCCCTCCGCGGCGCGCGCGGCCCCCGTACCCGTGGAACGTTTGCCGGAGCCCCTGGTAGGTACACACGCCCGCCGCACACCAGTGCGATATGGTTGCCTATGCCCGGCCATGCTGGTTTGGTGGCCCTAGGCCTGTGCGATTGTGTGTGTGTGTGGGGGGGGGGTGGGTACGAAATTGACGACGTTTAAAATAATCGAAGAGGGAGTCAATTCGATTATTCGTAATTGCAATTTTTTTTTAAAAAGGAAGAAGCAAATGAAAAAAAATAAAAAGGAAAAAATTGCGAATCAACTCCAAGAGCTTACAGTGATTTTCACTGCAAGCTACAGCAAAACTTGCAAAATTGAAGCTTACAGTGATTTTCACAGTAAGATACGGTGAATTTTGCTATAAGATATAGTGAATTTCACTGTAAGCTGCAGAAATCCACGTTGCAGAACCGTAAATTATACTAATGTTTACTGTAGCCTACGGTGGTACTTACCGTAGATTACGGTGAAAATCATCGTTAGCTTTTAACAGTGAAAACATGCGAAAAAGTCTATAATCAAAAATACCCTATTCGGTGTCTGCATTTCGAGAAGAAGTAAGAAAATCAGGACCGGAAGCAGTATCAAAATCTCAGCAAATACCCATGCAAATCCGAATGAAAGTTGTGGAGGAGGTTTCCAATGACCACCAATCATGGCAATATAGTTAAAATTTCGGAAAAAAAAATGCTTAGTAAGAGCACTGGTTTTGGTCGGGATTCCTTTCTTCGTCTCTCCGAACCCGGACCAAACAGGATCTATTTGATTCCTGATTCTTGATTCCAGCAATCAAAAATCGAAAACAAAATAAAACAAGAAATGCAATTCTTGAAAGAATCGAAAATTGAAATTGAATTCCGATTTTCAATTATAGTAATCGGAATCGACTCGTCAAAGTAACAGCAGATTACCGAATCGAATCACGATTTCGATTAACCGAAAAATCGCACAAGTTTCGGTGGCCCGGTGGTGAAGGGCTCGGAAACAAGAGACGCTCCGCGCTCCTCGGAGGCAGTGTGCCTTTGCGGGACTTCCCACGGCGCCGATCCCTCGTCAGCGCTGCTACAAGTTGTCCGAGTGGCCGTGTGCCGGGCCGGCGCTGCTGTAGTTGTGCTCCGAGGGGCAGAGCCGTATAATGCCGAACACAAAAGCGACTCAACGAGTCATGATGCCGGCGGAGTGCGCTGTGGGGTGGCGGGGCTGGCGCGGGCTGGGAGTGTCTGCGATCTTATGGCCGGCGAGTAATGTATCGCCCCGAGCCAGCCCCACCTCCTCACACACATACGGACATGGCGTGGCGGGGCGTGGCGGGGCGTGGCGGGGCGTGGCGGGGCGTGGCGGGGCGTGGCGGGGCGTGGCGGGGTGAGGCGGGGCGTCGCTGACGGATGGCGGGGCGTGGCGGGGAGGGTGGCCTCAAGATAAGCCCCATTCAGGGGCGGTATGTACGGCGTGGTGGTCTCCCTGCTTCGCCCGCGGCCTTGCCCGCGGCCGAGCCCTCTCCTCTCCTCGCTCTTCATCTCCCTCTTCTTTCCCTTTGCACCTTCCTGCCCTTCTTCCTCCTCCGCCGTTCGTTCCTGACGCAACCGTCACCACAGCTCCTCACTACCCTTTTCTCCTCTCACTAATCACCCCCACCCCTTCCTCCTTTGGAAGGCACCGCCGCGCGTCCTGATTTTATTTTGATCTTCCACTTTTGGGTTCACACGCCCGCGCCCCGCCCCCCTTGCCGTCTCCTTCTAGGCCGGCACGTTCCAGGGCTGCCCTGAGTTGTCGCGCAAGTTTTGGGGAACAATGTCACTCAAAAGTTGTAATAGGGCAAACTTTTGATATCTGTCCGGGGTGGGGGGTGGGGGGCGCAACCTTTGAATGGGCGCGGCGCAGCGTGGCGCAGCGTGGCGCGACCCCTGTGCATAGTCCACCTCGTGAGCCCCTCGTGCTTGTTTGTCCGGCGGGGCCGACAGCCACATCCATGGAGTGTGAAGCGCCGCCCCCCCCACCCACCGCCCTCAGCCGCCCCCGCGCCCCTACTCCCCCGCCTTCTCCTCTCCTGCACCCTCCAGTCACATCGGCCCCGCCCCGGCCCGCCCGCCGCGCCCGGCATGAAACGAGTTTCGTTTATGTAATAAGGAGGAACCCTTTTGTAATTATAAAGATTTAACAAAATGATTAAGCCCTCGCGCTGACTGCCCCGCCCTTAAACCTCCGCGCTGCCATCGCCCACCACTCTGCCAAAACTGCTTCTATGTTGTCTTTGCAAACAAATTAGTTTTTGCGATAAGCTTGCGAAGAAAGTGGGCATCATTCACCATTCCGAACGCTTACAAAATCCTTTCGAGACAGCTTTCCCGTAAAACAAAGCATGCAGTATTTCGTGGCGAACAAATAAATTTGTTATTTCATGTTGTAACAATGGATACCGTCCGCGACTTCGCCCCTTCTCTCTCCTACTGTCAGTTATGATATGTTGTCCCCACTGACTAGTTGGGGCTGGAGGGGCAAAAGGTATGGGATGAATATTGAGAGGGGAGGGAAGGAGAGAGAAGGGGAGAGTGGGGGAGGTGTATATATTCATAGAGAAGGGTGGAGTGACATTGTGTGAGGCGTAATGGTAATCTTGATTTTGAAGTGTTTGCGGTTGGGGTTGGGGAAGGGGCGAAAAAGAAGCAAAAGACAATAAGGACAATAAGAGCAAGAGAGAAGGTTAGAAAAAAGAGAGACAAGAATAAAGGATCGGGGAGGAGAACGAAAGAGAGAGTGGAGGGGAAAAGCGAAGGCTAGGCGGAGGTGGCGTGACGAATCGTGGGCAGTGACGGTGATTGAGACATTGAGGCCTCGGTCAGTCCCCTCCCCACACCCCCCTCCCCCTCCTCCCCCCTCCCCCCTCCCCTTCCCTCGACCCTCAGGGCTGACGGCCGCTTCGCCTTCCTCTGACCCCGCGATCCAACAAGCAAGGGAGACGGTACACGCGAAGGAGAGAGATAGCGAGGGCGAGAGTAGCGCCTCCGTGACTCGTACCGGAAACCGGAAACGAGGAGCATCTCCCCTCCTACTCTCGATTCTCTTCTCTCCCCCCCCCCCTCCTTTTTCCACCATATTCCTCGTGACCATCTCACTCTCTCACAGTTTCTCACTTGCAGAGAACGTCAAAGTCTGACATTTAGAAGAAGAAGGTCGAGGGCGAGGTTTGCACACATCGTATATTCCATTCAAAATACCCCATCTACTTCCAAAAATGTTAAATCTATTCCAAATATTTTCCACCTATTAAAAACAAATCTACAAATTCCATTTATACCATCTAGTCTTAACACTCAAAATATTTCTCACCCACCCAACACTGTTAAAAACAAAAAACAAAAAACAAAAAAAAAAAAAAAAAACATGTCGTAAATTTACAGGTAATATCTGTGAATTTTGTTAAACGACCTGACTGTGAATTTACTTTTTATTCGTGTTCATTTACAAAAAAAACTCTGTGACTTTACAAAAATATTCCGTAACTTTACAAAAGAATTCCGTAAGTTTACAAATTTTATCCGTTGTTTCGCGATTTTTCTTGTTAATTCACAAAATGTTTCATCAAACTACAGGAAAAATATGTTCACCGATTTAACAGCGAAACCTGTAAAAAAAAATTTCGTTTTTTTTTCTTTTACAACAAATTTTTTACAGTGAATACGAACCCCTCGCGACCCGTCACACCCATATTCGAAATATTCCTTTGAAATAAATTCCAAGTACTGCGTGGTTCAGAGAGAACGCAACAGTTTTTCGGGTCTGCCAACACGCACAAGGGTGGCCACGGGTCTTAATGGCTCTGGAGCGGGTAGACAAACCCGCAGCGAGTGTTACATGTTTTCTGAAGCACGCGGCGCGGAACACCCAAAACTCAATCGTCCACATCTCGGCAAACAATGGAGGAAACTTTGCGCTCTCGCGCACAACCACTGGTTAACCCCACCCCTTCCATACATACAGAAAGTACTTGCCGTCCCCACAATCTTGCATCCCCGCCCTGCTATCCCTTCAGGCCGATCTGCCCCCTGATCGTCTCTGTCAGCAATGTCGCCGCGTCAAGCCACGTGAAGACATTCCCTCCCCCCCCCCTCGTCCTCTGAGGTCCACCCGCTCCGTAGAAGGGCGCAGTGGGGCTGGAGCGCGATGCAATATCCTGCACTCGCCGTGCAGTCCTCCCTCCCCTAGGGGCGTTTGTGGGGGAGACATACATATAGACCTCACCCAAAGCCTGCCCGCCCGGCGCGCCGCGGCGGCAACCCAACGGCAGTTTTGCATCATTTCCGTCGGGTAGCTGCCCTGCCCAAACTGCTCGACCATTCCCTACCCCTTTTCTCGCCGTCAGTGCATCAGACTAGGGCCTTAGCACAGTGAAAAATATATTTGTAGATTTATTAGGCGATATACTTTTGTAAATCACGGCTAACAAAATATGTTGTGAATTTACGACAAACCATTCTTGCTCGTAAGTGAATTTCAACTCAATAGGTAGTGCTTGTACGATTTGTAAATTTTAATTTTACGACTTCACTTTGTGGAAAATTTTCCAGTACGACTATTTTTCACAGTGTGTCGAGCCATGCGACCTCTAAAAATCACCTTGTTTACACTCAGCGACGCTATATCAGCACGCTAACCCCCTGCATGTGCTGCGTGTCGTCGGCGTCCTCCTTACACGCACTGGAGACAAAGACGGGGACCTCTGCGCACGCAGGAAACTCATCTACTTGGCTAAACGCTGCGCCGGCGAGAGGGGCGAGGGGCGGGAGAGAGACGGGTCGGACCAGGCGGGGCGGAACGGGGAGGGGCAGGCGGGGCGGAACAGGGTGGGGCGTGGGCGGGGCGGGGCGGGGCGGGGCGGGCGAGGTGGGGTGGTGGCACGACGGCGGGGGGTGAATGTTTTGACGGGGCGCACCGCTCTCAATTTAACTCATCTCTGTGCTCCTCCGGCTCCTCCGCACCGCGACCCGCGACCCCCGGGAGAGATCACAAGCCTCGCATCGGTCGCATGACTGGCTCCGGAAAGGACGACGACCAAGACGACGATGCCGACGACGGCGACGCCGCCGCAGGCGAGGGGCTGCGGCCCGGGTTGGGTCGGGACGCGCAGCGCCGGGCTCGCAGCGATGCGTTTGGAAGTGAAATCACTTTCTTGAGCCGGCGAGACGCGCGCGGCCCGGCTTGGCGTGTGTCTTAGCGTCGGGCTCCCGGATAAACACTGAATTGATCAGTCAGGAGGATAAAAGGCGAAAGGCGGTGGAAAACCAAAGGGATGACGCAGGCTGGGCGGCCCGGGGCGGGGAGGGGACGGCGGGGCTGATGCCGACTGCAGACTGCAGCAGATTGCGGCCGCCCCCACGCCCTCGCAGCTCCTCTTTGTTTGCCGTGTGCGTGAGTCGAGTCGCGGATAAAAATGAGCAGGCGCGGGTCGGACTCCGGAACGAGGAAGGGAAGCTCCGCGACACTCTCATAACGAGAGACGGTAGTTTGTACAGAGCAGGCTGTCAGATCGAAAACGCGGGGAAAAAAAAGACCTACAATAGTTTGCAGCTATGTTACGCCGTATTCATTACGAGGTGAATCCGCGATTTTCACATGCCCTGTGCAAAATCCTTGCAGTTGTGCAGTTACAACTCACACAGTTTCTGCTGGGATATTATTTGTTTTCTCTTTTCTCGAGTAACGTCCCTATCTGCTGCTGCTGCCTGTCCCTCCCACATACCTCCTCCTCACCCCTTGCAGCTACAGCGAGCCCCCCCCCCCCTTATATCCCCCGCCTCGCACTTGTCTGCGGCCGGCCGCTCGCCACAACGCGACGCGACGGCTCAGAGGACGTCGCTCCAGCCAGCCGATCCCAAATGAAATGCTCATGGCGATTACGAAATGAGGACGCGGACATGCATAACATGAATAAGCGCTCCTCTAACGAGGTTAGGGCTGCTCGCCAGCCCGCCACGCCGCCACGCCGCGGGCGCCACGGCCTCGTCCTGCCCCTGCCGTCTTTAATTCGCATTTTGGCCCCGGGCCGGCCTCCGCCCCGGCCTGGCCTGGCGGGGTGCGGCGGGGCGCGCGCGGTAATTCAAAGTCATAAATCGACTCTGCTCTGCGGGGATTAGTATCGGCGACTCGCTCATCGCAGCCGTTATGAGGAATCGGCAATGCGCCGCGCCGCGCGGGGGTGGGCCGCGACCAGAGCCGCATCGCCACCCTGCGGCCTCCGCACCACCCCCGCCCTGCACCGCCACTTCAAGAGCGTCAAATCGCGCAGAGGATTATCGCCAGCGGGAGGGAGGGGAAGAAGGAGTCGAGAGGAGGCAGACACAAGAGAGGAGTGTTTGCTTCCGCACCACCTCTGTCTAATTGCATTCCGAATATGGGGTGGGTGGGGGGAGGTTGGGTCTTGGGTCGCGATCGAAGGACGACCAATTTAATGCAGCCTTTCCTCCGGCTTCCTCTTATCCTCTTCTCCTCTTCCTTCTTCTTCATCTGTTTCCTCCTCTTCAGTTGTCTATATTCTTTTTCTTGTTGTTCTCTTTTTCTTGTTCTTGTTTTTCTTCTGCTCCAGCTCCTCCCCCCTCCTTTCTCTTCTTCTTTGCCTCTTCTTATTCTCCTCCTCCTCCTCCTCCTCCTCCTCCTCCTCCTCCTCCTCCTCCTCCTCCTCCTCCTCCTCCTCCTCCTCCTCCTCCTCCTCCTCCTCCTCCTCCTCCTCCTCCTCCTCCTCCTCCTCCTCCTCCTCCTCCTCCTCCTCCTCCTCCTCCCACCTCTCCGCCGCCGCTCGTTCGCTCATATCTCTCCGGGGTGGGTTCGCGCGTGCGGGCTCGTACACAATGCGCACTAATATGTAAATTCCCCGGCAAGTGCACGCCCGGTTGTACGCGGCGTTACGCCCCGCTGCCACCGCCGGGGCTGCACGCCACGCGGCGCCACGCCATGCGAGGAGGAGATGACGTAATTCTGCAGACGGTGACACGGCCCGGGCCCGGGGGCCCTGCGGGGGTGGAAATAAGTGATGTCTGAGCTGTTTGCCTTCTCTCTCTCTCTCTCTCTCTCTCTCTCTCTCTCTCTCTCTCTCTCTCTCTCTCTCTCTCTCTCTCATCCCCCCTTCCACCGTCGCTGTCTCGCTCACTGTCTCCTTTCCCCTTCTCCCCTGTGTCGTGGAAAGGGTTGGAGGGTTAGCGTGGGGGTGGGGTGGGGTGGGGGGGCATGCTTATGTCATTATTATTTGTCGCAGCAGAAAAGGCGCTCGGCATGTAAGCGTTTGTGAGAGAGGCATCTAGAGCACGGTGACAATTCCACCACCGCTCTCTGCGCGTAAGAGTGGGAGCGTTGTGTGATTGCGTTTGGGGTGGTCTGCAATAACGCTGTGGAAGTGAAACAGACCTGTGCCGTCGTGGTGCCCGACAGAAAAGTTAATGGAATGGAAATCGTATTTTACTGCACAGATACCCGTAAAAGTGCAAAATATAGTTTTTCCACAGCTGAAAGAAAAAACAAATTCCTTTCCCTGCCCATTTCGGAAAGCATGTTAGCAAAATCTATACAGATTTTGCAGATATCCCCCTTCTTTTTGCAGTGCGCAAAAACTTGTATCGTTCACACGCAACATATCAATTCTCTGAGAAATGATGATGGGCCATTTTTTATCCCGGGAGGGAAAAAAGTTGTGCACGCGCGGGTGGCGCGCGGTGACTTGTGGACGCGCCACCCCCTCCCGGCCCGCGCTTTCCCCCGCTTTTCAACTGGCTCTCCCTTTTCACTGCCGCCTAGCCGACCACATCTACTTGCTCATCTCTCTGGCGGTGATGTATCGCGGCGCTTGAGGGGGCGGTGACGTGTCACTGCGCCCCCGTGTGTGCGTGAGTGTGTGTGAGTGTGTGTGTGTGTGTGAGAGAGAGTGAGAGAGAGAGAGAGAGAGAGAGAGAGAGAGAGAGAGAGAGAGAGTAGTAGTAGTAGTAGTAGTATTAGTAACAACCACGTATGTGGTCGCATCAAACGTGTGTTAATATATGTATTGTATTTATTCAAATGTACACTGTGTTACAGTGTTACAAATGTTACACTGTTAAGCTGCGAAGCATTTGGCTGCTTTGTATTGCGAAGCATTTTCTTCGTAGTGTGCGAAGAAATTTCTTCGCAAGGTGGGGCTTGCGAAGAAAATACTTCGTATTGCGAAGCCTTACGAAGCAGCCAAATTCTTCGCAACACGCTGCGAAGAATTTTCTTCGTAAGAATTTTACAGATGTATGAAAACCAAGATGAATAAGCAGCAAAGAAAGGGGGGACGAGGGGGGGGGGATTCGGTTATAATCTTTGTGTAATATGTCTAACTTTAAAAAAAAAGAAACACCTAACCAAACGCGATTTTTCACTACAGAGAATGTTTTCTGCGTGCTTTTGCTCACCCTCAAGTGCGTGCGTTTTAGCATCCGATTATGTAGAGCGAGCCCCCGCGGCTTGCGCCGCCACGTCCCGTCCGGGGCTGCGTTTCGAACGGGCGCGCTCTGTCGGAAATGGCTCGCACTTCACGGCGCATTCATAGGGCGCAGAAGTGAATGTGAATGTAGATGCCAGTGCCTTGAGTGCCACCTTACCCACATACACGGCCATTTTTCTTCTCCATAGATGCCAGTCTAAAGCCTTCTGCGCTGACGGGAACAAAGGGTATGAATCCCTTAGGGAGAAGTACCTGAATAGCTCGGGGTAAATCATCTCGGGAGGAATAAAAATTTCTGTTTTCGTTCAAATAGTCTTGGAAACAAAAATTCGCCGAGCCCACTGCTTCTCGAACAGCTGCCCTGCTATTCCCGACAGTGTCGTCGGGGATTGCCAATGTTTGGGGTGCTGACTAACGACCGCGTTCGCGCATTGACGGCTGCCGATTAATTTCTTCTCCGTCCGTCTCTCTCCCTCTCACAGCGCGCCGCGCGTCGCACGCGCGAGAGCAGCGAGAGCCCTCCAGGCGCGCCGATTCGATCCGACATGACAGTCGGATTGCAATCAAAGAGATGGCTTATTTCGACGAGATATGGGTCTTGCGGCTGAGGCTGGGGGCGGCATGTAGCCAGTAGCGCACACGCGTCGCATCGTGAAAGCGATAACGCACGCTTCGTTCTGCGCAAAAAAAAAGAGAAAACCAGCGCCATGTGATGAGCGAATTTGCTGAAGCATTTTGTCGTGCGTCATTAGCAGTGAAAGAAATCTTTGATGGGGTTGTTGCATGAATTTTTTTCATAGGCGAAATCTCGTAAACTGTCGATATCAACTTAAAAAATTACATACACGTGGTGTCGACATCGACAGGCCATTTTTTAACGAGCACGTCGGCCATCGTAAGATTACAATACCGATCGTAGCTAAATTTACTACTATACGTACTACTAGCTGCTTATCACGAATTGCGGGAGATGGAAATTTATGGAAATATTTCTAAAAGCAGTTCGAGACGAGTTTTTAGCTGCTTCGGCTATCTACCCAACGACCTCTTTAGGGCATACGCGTGCAGATCCCCGTACGCCCTGCCTGCCTCGCCCACCCCACCCCCCACCCCACCCCCACCCCAACGCACCCCGCCGCGCCGAGCTCAGGGGTGAATATTTTACTCACACTTGGTATAGTCGGCTCGAGTGATGAGTTTACACTGACTGCGGGACTAGCGCTGTTCAGGCGCCGAGTAAAGTGCATGTCATGAATTTTTCATACGCCTGTAAGAGCGTCGATCCACCTCTCAACACAACAACATGCATTGCCCACGTATCGTTTGGAAATCAAACAGTCATCACAGGTTCAGAGAAAAATATTATCGGCGACTTTTGCTGAATTCCGGAGTGCATATTGGTACACTCGCTTATCATGTCTGTTAAATCTCTTTGCTAGAAATATCAGATCGCCGCACTCCCCACAATGGTGTAATCTTTGAAAAACTTTGATGATCGGAAAGTACACAATATTTTATCACTGTAAATCTGAGAGTCATATTTCTGACTGAAATTGAGCGAGGCATATAACGTTGCCCTAAAGGAGTGAGGAAATTCTATATCGCTCATTTGGAGTGATAAGCCTCACTCAAATCGAGCGAGATCACCTGATATCGCTCCTTTTGAGTCATCGAAGCTACTCAAAAGGAGTGATATTTAATAAGATCACTCCCCAGGAGCGACAAAATTTGGGTCACCAATCTCGCTCTCCTGAGAGCGAGATTTCTCACTCCTCGATTTACAGTGATGTTTCATATGGACAGCACTACGACGCCCTTGCGAGCGGCGCAGGGGCTGCTGTCAAGGGAAGTGCGTCCTGCCAGCTGGGGGGGGGGTGTGGGCTGCGAGGTGTGAAGTAGCGACGGCTCCAGTGTGGTGTGGGGGGCCCGCCCCGCCCCGCCCCGCCCCGCCCCGCCCCGCCCCGCCCCGCCCCGCCCCGCTACCCAACACCGCCAGCGGCGCGCGGCTGCGGAAAGTCAACAACCCTGGCGCCGCCGCGCGCAGCGCGAGGGCGGGGCGGCGCGGGGCGGCGCGGGGCGGCGCGGGGCGGGGCGGGGCGGGGCGGCTCGGGGCGGCGCGGCTCGGGGCGGGGCGGCGCGGAGAGGCGCGGCTTGGTGAAGCCCGGCCGCGACAACAAAGGTACGCAAAAAGGATCTGAAAAGGATGACGAAGGGTGGGGGTGGGAAGGCAGCAGGAGAGCCGGCACGCGGGGCCAGACCGGGTAGACTCAAAGACCCGCGCTTCCCGCTTCCGAGCGGTGAAATTTTCATACGCAATGTGCAATGGCCTAAGTGTGCAAATCGGAACAAGGGTGGGAGGTGCGGTGGAGGGAGGAATGCGGCGCGGAGGGTTCGGTGGTGAAAGAGGGGAGGAGGGGGCAAGATGCAGGGTGAGAAGGCCTTGGGACAGTCAGAGAATGGCACGCTGCTCAACTGACGATGAGAAATTGAAATTAATTATCCGTGCGACCGCTTCTCCTAAATAACAATCACCCCTGTGTCGCCCCTTTTAATTTTATCTTGATGCCAGTTGCTGTGTGGAATGTGGCCGTGGCTGCTGCGTGACATGTTCATTCATTCATCTGACATTCAAAATTGCTACACGATGGGACCATTAAACGAACGACTTTACACTCCCCTTCGCCTTTTCCGCTCCAAACTTTAATATTGATGACACAATTTTTTTGTTTTCGTTTGTTTTGTTTTTCAAACAGTAATGGCCGTATGAGATGCGTCACACCCTCCGCGTCGACAGGGGATGAAAAGCCCAGAGACGGCACACGCTGCGGCCGGAGAGCAGCATGTGTGAGGACCATCAGTGGCAACTACTGTTATCGGGTAGAGCAAGCCCTGTTTTGCAAGGCATAGATCATGCATTTGTTATTGAAAAAAAAAAAAAAACTGAATATGACAGTAAAACTAGTGCCCTCCCGGAGTTTGCAGAGGCCCCATGTGGGGCATCGCAATAAATAAAATGTATCTTTTTGCGCGCGTTTTGTTGGTGTGTAGTACAGTTTTGTCTTTGGGACGTTGTGACTGCTCGCTGCCGCAAGGTGATGTATCTTCCTTGTTCTGTATGACCGCCGGGCCGGGTCGGTTTGGGGTCCTGCTGCTCTTTTTGCCACTAGTCGATTCAATTAAGGGTGGTCGCCGGCGGCGGCGCCGCCTCTTGTTACCAAAGTCCCTCCCGTCTTCGGCGCCTGTCCACCGCTTTGTCAACGTCACCCTTTTCTTTTTTGCTCTACTGTCTCTGTCTGTCTCCCCTCTGGCCCCCCGTCCCTCGTCGTGTCCTCCCCGAAGGGACCTGCCGTCTGATTCCGAACATCACTCTCGAGACCTCGTCCTTGTCGCACTCATGGAGCCCTGCCACCCCCAAAATAGGGCACCACCACGGGTGCGATAAGGACGGAGGGACGAGAGCGATGTTCGGAATCAGACGGCTGTCTGCTCTGCTCCTGTACACGCACGCGGGCACCGCCACCACTCCCTTACTTTGCACCACCGTATCTATACTCTTCTTGATGGCAGTCGTGCCCGGACCGGCCGGACGGGGTTCTTCCTCGGCCGGCCCCCCCCACCCCCCCCACCCCCCCGGCCGGGTCCGGTACGAGAAGAATCATAGAAGAGTCCTCCGAAATGGACGACTTGCGACTGTTCGAGTTGGCGATCCTGGAGACAGGAAACGTATCACGAACTCGAACAGTTGAGAATCGACCAATGCGGGGAGCACTCCGACAGCCCTCCTCGAATCTTGAGATTACTCTCCAAACAATCAGACCTAAATCTGACCTCCTATAGTGGACTATATCAATATCAATACAGTAAACATTTTTTTAAAAAATGTGATGCAAGCAGAAATTTTCTATCAAGTTACCAAAACAAGTATTATTTTTACAAATTGCAAAAGTGATACTAGAATTTGGTCTTCCATTCTAAGCGTGTACGTACAATAGGTACAAATTATTGTCACAACATTAGAATTTTTTTCGACGTCACCCCATGCTCCAAATGTTTGTTTGAAAATTGATAATAAACTTTATAAATTTCATAGTGCACCTTTAGGTGAGTAAGTCAACACAATCAGATAAAACATTTGAAATCTTTTTATTGCAAACATAAATTAGCACACACCTCCTTCATTCCCAAAATAAATAAAAATGTGAAAACACCCACCAGTCAGTTATTTACACATCAGATGCAGCATCATCATAGCTTTGAGCAATTGTATTTACATTTTTAGTTCTATCAAATTATCAACAGAATGTTTTGTGAAGAAACCCTCATGATACAACAGTAGGGCTGAATCAAATCGTGGACGATCAGATGTCTGTCAATAGAACGTGCAGGTCTACAGCTGTTATGGCAATATGTGGCGCCTTGCTTTGGTAAAGCCGTCGAGTCTCACAGTCGTTTTCTGGATAAGCTTATCATTTTTTTCCCCCGGAAGTAAAACTTCATAAATTACGCTTCTTGGTCATTGCCCTCCGCCGCAGCCGAGGAAGGTGTCCGCCAGAATGCGCCTGGCCTGGCCTAGCCTGTGCCTGTCTCGCCAGGGCGGGGGGAGAATTTCTCTCCACTTAAGGAAGGACATTAAAAAGGGCGCAGCCAGCCCGACCCCCGGGTGCCACGTGCTGCTGAGAGCGGTGAGATAGGGGGCGAGAGAGAGAGAGAGAGAGAGAGAGAGAGAGAGAGAGAGAGAGAGAGAGAGAGAGAGAGAGAGAGAGAGAGAGAGAGAGAGATAGAGAGAGAGAGAGAGAGAGAGAGAGAGAGAGAGAGAGAGAGAGAGAGAGAAAGTGGGGTGGTTGGGTGGGAGAAAGGGGTCGAGAGAGAAAGGTGCGGGGTGGAGCAGGCCAGGCCGTGCACATCAGATTCTTTTCTCCGGCCGGCTGGCAGACTTCCAGAGGTGGTGCGCCTGCTGCCGCGCCCCGCCTCACCCCGCCCCGCCCCGCCCCGCCTCGCCCCGCCTCGCCCCGCTCAGCCCGGACGCACTGGCCGGGCCGGTCGAGTCGGCTCCCTTTTTGCCCCCCGTGCTCATCTTCATCCTCCTTTTATTTCTTGTTTCTCATCTGGCGCCACCTTTACTGGCAGTTACAGTGCACCCACCTACCGCCGCTCGTATTCTTACCCCTCCATTTTTCTCCCTCCCAGCCTTTCTCGCTTTCTCCTCCGAGGTGCTCACTATACTTCCCTCCCCAGTTCACTGAGGGTGCCGGCCCCATCGCGCACTGACTTACATTTTCCCAAGGCCTTCTTTCTTCACAAAAAAAAAGAGTCTCCTAAATTTAGCCATCTACTGTCCTTGTCGTAAAGTCCAATTACGCGGGCGCTTAGTTGTTGCCAACATTCAACTGAAGTATATAGCCGCGGCATCAGGGCATGACCGTCAGTGTCCTGGTCTCAATAAGTTTATCGGGCGGTCGCGCCACACGTCTTGAGGCAGTGTCAAATAAATACTAAGTTTGTACTCGCGATGTCCCCGGGCTCCGGCCCGGCCCGGCCCGGCCCGGCCCAGGACCTCCTCAGTGGCAGTGGTGTCCGCCGCCGCCGCCACCGCCGCCGCCCATGCCGCCGCCCTGGAGCAGACGCAGCGCGGGGATGGCGAAGGCCAGCGTGGACAGCATGAGGGCCTTGCCGACGAGCAGGGCGAGCAGCGACATCTTGACGGGCAGCAGCGACGAGCCGAACACCAGCAGCGGCGCGATGCCGCCGTTCCGCCGCCGACCGGTGAAGGAGGAGGCTGAAGGCGGGGCACGAGAAAAAGACGTGGAATTAGCGTTTCAGGCGGTCGGGAGATAAACGGCGGAGGGAGGGGTGTGTCTCCCTGGAAGTTAGCCCCGGCGCCCCCCGCCCTCTGCTCCAGGGCGGCAACCGACCGCCTCCCGTCCCCTCTCTCCTGCTCATTCCCACTGGAATAAGGAACGCCTCTCAAAGGCGTCTTTGAATGCAGTTTGAGTTGGCGGCAGCCGGGCGGAGACGGGCCGGGCCGGGGCGGGGCTGCGATGACCCTCACCCTCGGGGTGAAACTTGAAGGTATTGCGGTCATGCGGTAATGCGGTCTGGTCCCCGGCCCGCACCTTTGCTCTCCAAAAGTGCCATGCCGCCGGCTAGCCGGACCCCGGAGGATACTACTCGGGGACCCCAGGCGCCGGGCCTCCGGAGGAGGCGCCCGGAGGCGGGGGGGCCCCGAGGGGGACTCGAACAGGCCGTCCTCAAATTGCCCTCCGGGCTGCATCCTGCGCCGCCCCCACCCCACCCCACCCGCCCACAGGCCGGCAGACCGCAGGGCACCGCAGGGCACCGCAGGGCACCGCAGGGCACCGCAGGGAGCCGCAGGGAGCCGCAGGGAGCCGCAGGGGGGGGTTTCAGCAGGACCGGATGCCTTTCTCTTTCAGCCACCCGGCTGACGACTCGGGATCCTGGAGGTGCGGTGGGCGGGTAGGGCGACGGTGGAAGGGGCAGCGGGGGTGGCGGGGCTCCGGCCAAAAGTTTCACAGTGACCTCCTCCTTGTCGTCGGCGACCGCAGAGGACCGCGGAGAGGGGAGGGGCGCGCGACGGGCCGCGGTGCGGCGTCCGCATTCCTGTGGGCTTGACCGGGCCGGGCCGGGCCGGGACCGGACCGCGACGGCAGCCCTCTCACTAGGGGTCTTGTTTGGTGAAAAGTAGTATCGAAGCCGTTGGATGGACTGGGAGATATGCGCAACGGACGAGTGATGTGCTTCCCTTCTTTACTTCCGCCTTACTAACCGTTGACCGGCGCGTCAATGGCCTCCCGGATGGTCCTGGAGCTGGGCAGCTGCAGGCGCAGGGAGTAGCCCTTCAGCAGGGACAGCAGCCGCGGGCCCAGGGCTTCGTCGCCGTTAGCACTGGCGCTGCTGCTGTTGCTGCCACCGCCACCGCCGCCCGCTGCATCTAGCGACCTGAGGCAAGACAAGCCGAGATATTATCCGTTTTTTAAAAAAAAATGACCGCGCGTTTTATCAACATTTGACAGTAAAGTTTATCCAAGGAGTTTTCCACATAAAAAGCGAGTGACTTATCATTGGGCTGCAAGTACCTTGTGGTCTCCTTGGCGTCCGGGACGAGCACGAGCCCCGCGCCCAGGTTGATCTCACGCTGGGTCTTCTCCACGCGGTCCAGGGCGCGGGCGGCCATCGTCCTGATGCAAGAGGTCGTGTCCGGGGCGCTGGAGGAGGACAAGCACTCCTTCACCACGGTCATGGCGGCCTGGGGTAGCTTCCACGACCACCCTCCTGCGCACACGTGCACACGAAGGTTTGATGTAAATTTTGGGAGGATAACTTACCACTTGTTAGCATGTGGTACTAATATGCTTTTTTAATAGCAAAATGCCATTTGAAACAGAAGAAAAAACATTCAAATAAATTCAATTGTTGACATTTAACATTCATTGGGGTTCTAATAGTTTAACTGAGGTCTGGCCGAAAGCAAATCTAATCCAGACCACTCTGCGCCACAACTTCTTCACTGATGTCACACAGTAATCCAACGAATCACCGACGTTGACCGCACAAATGAAGGCACCATGTCTTCGCGAATTTCTTTTCTTATCACCAAAGAGGGAAAAAATACACACGCAGGAACACACACGCACACACACACACAAAACACTCACTATCTTCGTGCTTAGCTTCTCTGAGGTCGATGTCTTCCCCTCTCCCCTCCGCCCCCCAGGGCGCGGCCGAGTCCACGGCGTGGAGCCGGACGGCCCGCGCCTTCTCCACCGCGACGGCCAGCGCGACCACCAGCAGGAGCGCGAGGGCGCTGACACGACGACGGGAGGCGGCCATGGCTCGAGGACGACACAGCAAAACTGCCATCCTTCGGCCGGGGCCGGTCCCTTTATATCAAGGTCCTTGGTGAGCCGCCCCGCTCTGCTCCGCCCCGCCACCCCGCGCCCCGCGCCCCACCATGCTGGCCGTGACTTTGGCTTCACTTTTCTAAACGCTGTCATTTGGCCGCGGGTGGGTCGGGGAAGACTCGGCGACGCCAAAAGACGACGAAAGCGAAGCCAATCGGCGACGCTGACGTCGGGAGGGGATGGGAGGCTCCTCCACGGGGCCCTCCCCCACCTGCGGACGGGGGACGGCGACGAACGTCGTCCAGCGCGGCTCGAAACCACCGTATCTCCTGACGACGCCCCGCTGACTTGAGCTGCCCCGCCGTGCTTTGTCCAGTGCGCGTTCCTGCGGCCGGGATATGCCCCCCGCCCCGCCCCGCCCCGCCCCGCCCCGTCGCAAAGGCCGCGAGTCTAGGAGGTTAGGGCAGTGCAGGGCCGGCGAGAGGGAAACAACTCCGAAATTTTTGTATACCTCGTAATTCAGGAAAATTAAGGAAATTCAAAATTAATACAAAAAAATATGTATATAAAAGATACAAAATTTCACGCAAAAATAAAATCAGAAATATTTGGGGGAAGTTCACAAAATAAAAAATACGTAAAATTCAAATGAAATTTCACAAAAATTCTATAAAAATTCACAAAAATTCACAAAATGTGGACTCCAAAATTCAGAGCGGTTTCCCTCTCGAGGGCCGGACGGCGCCGCGTCCGGCGACTGAACAACGATTCTGTCCAGCGTAACAGCCGTGAGTTATGGGGAGGGAGCGTAGAGGGCACCGAGAGGACCTGTGAAGCATGTTGCTGATGAAGAAGTGTGGGGGATGCAGGCGTGAGCGCCTCGCGCACTGGACCAGGAAGGCTGCTGCGCCAGGCGCCAGGGCCGCTCGGGGACTGGAAGAGTTCCGCCGCGGAGCTGGCGAAGAGAAGTTTGTGACCCCCGACTCGCATCCATCCAGAAGACACCAACTTACCTGAGGCCCTGCCCCCAGCAGCTCGCGAGACTTTTCGAACGGGCTGATCTTTTCTATTGACATGTTTCCCCGTTCCTCCGCCGGCGCGGCGGCGCTGCGGTCGCGACGTCCATTATTTGATTCCCGACTTTCTATCACGCCGGTGCTGCCGGTGCTGCCGGGCCGGGCCGGGCCGCGGCTGGTGCCGGCCAGCTCCGCCGCCCCGGTCACTGCGGTGAAACGCCGCGCGACGCGTGGCGGGGGAGGGGTGTCTGACGTGTGAGTGACAAGCGCGCCTCGACTCTAGAAGAAGAAGATGAAAATGTTTGCCATCTTGCTCTAGTTCACTGTTTCTGTGGCGCATGTCTGCTGTCGGGCGTGTGATTTTCAGCTGAGCCCCCCGTTCTGCTCTCGTCATCATGGTTTCTTAATCCAAATTATCGATCCTAAGTTGAAAAGAGCCTCGCCAATAATGCTTGCTCTCTTTCTTTTTTTCTCCTGGCTATTCTCGTTTTTCCTCATTGTCTGGATGGCGACGCTCTAATGCGATTGGTGAATCATTTCATGCTGAAAACAACTACCCCCTCGCCCCTCGCAATCTGTCTGACGCTCCCTCCCCTCGCCTACCCGACCACCCCCTTCCCCTCTCTCGCCACACCACCCCTTTGCCCCTTTCCCACCGTCGATGTACAATCGGATCAGTTCCTCTCGATTTGATGGATACGTCAGATTTAGACTAATGCGGCCTTTAGCTGATCCCGTACAGGCTATACCCTCCCCTCTTCACTCTCTGTCGGTGCCCTGTCGAAACCATATATATATAGTTCTGGCCAAAGGAATTATTCAAAAAGTCTGACGAAACACTCGATGAGCTGTATCATTTTACAATAACGACTGGCCACAACATTCCTGTGAGTGCTTCTTAGCTACCGTAACTTCTTTTCCCCCTAAACTAACCTGAATCCGCAGATTGGACTTCAACCAAAGTACCGCGCTTTGTTTCGTGAGGAGCTTAAACTCCGTGCCTTAGAGAAAAATCCTAAAAATAAAGTCCACTACCAACAGAACATTTATTGGATAGTTTAGCCCACCCAATGAGCCAATGTTCCAAGCCAAGCAGCAACCGCGCGGATAAATTGAACAGGTTTTCTGGAGCAACGACCGTCTTCCCGAACGCCCTCGATCCACTGCAAGAGAATTCTATCAAAAAGATGACTTCAGTTTTTCTCTTTACCTTTTACTTCGCCTTCTCACTCTGTCTCCCCCCCTCTCTCTTTCTCTCTCTCTCTCTCTCTGTCCGAGGAGCCTGAAAAGTGGACCAGGCGGATAGTTGAGCTCGGTGTCTGCTGGGGCAGGAGGAAGGCATTTAGGAACGAAGAAGGGGCGGAGGGCAGGGGATGGGACGGGGCGGAAAGAGCTAGATGCACGCTGCCTGCCTACTGGGCTTACGGGGGTGTTGTACATGCAATTTCACGGGCGACGGACTGGCCTGTGCTCGGGGTGCCTGGACTAGAGAGAGAGAGAGAAGTGGGTGGGGGAGTGCGATAGAGAGGGGAGTGGCCGCTGCTGTTGGGCGCCTCGGCCCCGCCTTGGAACGCCGACCTGTGACTAATTACCCAGCAAAGAAGCCACGGCTGGGGCTGCGACCGCAACGAGAAGGAAAATAACAGACGAGGCGTCCGAGCCGTGGGGCTCGCCGTGGCAGTGGCGTCGTGGCGTCACAACCGCGTGTTGTAAGCAGCCTACGGGTCGACCCTCGTTACTTCTACTCTACTTCTTCCGTGACTTGAGAGAACCAGGCCACAAATGACCAAAGGTTGTTCCGGCTTCGGGATTATGGGGAAATTTACGCGGCCAGAAAACCGGCGGAACTCTAGCAGCAGCAGTAGTGTGCGGGAACCACAGGTCATTATGATGCGAAATCGTGGCAGTCCGCATCAGCTCTGCGCGTCCTGTAGTGCCTGTAGTCGACGTTCCCAGCCCTCCCAGCGCAGCCCAGATCCACCCAGCCCCACCCGTCCCACTCCACCCAACCCCGAGCCTCCCCGCCCGGCCCGCCAGCGGCGGCGGCAGTTTATAAGAGACCCGCTGTGTTTGTTCCCTGCGCGTCCCTCAACCCCGCCACGCCCTATCCCTCCGCCCCTGACCGAGAGTGTGGCCAGGAGTCTTATTGCCTTGTTTTGAACGGTACCGGGCGAGAGTTTTCTCTCAGCCCGCCCCCGGCCCCCGCGCGCGCGCTGCACACCCCGGCCCGGCCACGCCCCGGGCTTCCTGCTCCCGACTCGCGGGGTCGTCGGGGGCGGCTGCAAGAGGGGCGGCCCCGCCTCAGGCCCGGCATTAATGGCAAAGTAAACCATCCAGGAGAAGACCCTCTCCCCCGAGCTGCCGGTCGTGCGGGGAGGGGAGAGAGAGAGAGAGAGAGAGAGAGAGAGAGAGAGAGAGAGAGAGAGAGAGAGAGAGAGAGAGAGAGAGAGAGAGAGAGAGAGTAGTTAAAGGATAGAGGAAGAGAGAAAGGCGGATGGGGGAGGGAGCAAGAGCAGGGCTGGAGGTACGCCATGCTAGATGCGGGTGCAAAGAGACTGGATGACGCTGCGAGTGGAGCAGGGAGGGGCTGGGCTGGGCGTCGAGGCGGAGGCGCGCGCCCGGCCTGCAGAGAATAGGCCGCCAAGCGGTCACCACTGCGGCCGGCCGGCCTACCGACCAGGGGCGCAGGCGTGCTGCCGAGCGCCACTGACCAGTTGAGCTAACGCAAAAATAAAGAAAGAAAGGAAGGAATGTTCGGGAAACGTTTCTTCCTTTCTTTCTTCATTTTTTTTTGCGTTAGCTCAACTCGTCTACGGGTCATGCAGATTACATGCGCTTGCGCTAGCGGAGAAGGTCCTCTTGCATATAAAGAAATATAAGCAAATACACACACTGCGTTATGGCGCCACTTTTGCTGGTGCAAAGGACACCAAGGGGGGAGTAGCGCCGGTGAAGTCCCTCCGTGAGTCCCCTTGCACGGGGCTCGCCTCGCAGCGAGAAGAAGGGGTAAGCTGTAACGGGACAGGAAAGGGTTGTTTCCATGACGTACAGCTTGATGCGTGTCTACATGGGGAAAAGGGGGAGGTGTACCCGGCCCCTCCTGCAGCCCTCTGGGACCCCCTCGGGTGTGTCGCGTGGGGCCGCGGACGGAAAGCCCCTGCTTCCGTCGCTACAAACTGCGAGCGCGCGCGCGCGTGTGTGTGTGTGTGTGTGCGCGTTTGCGTGTGTTTGTGCGTGCGTGTTGGTGCGTGGTGTCGGCGTGGGGCGGGTACACATTCCCGGAGCAGGGGGTGGGGTGCTAGGAGGAAAAGCGGGGGGGGGGGGGGGGGATCCCGCTTGACTGATGGGCCGCCCGGCGCCGGGCGAGCAGGCAGCCCAACGTGCAGTCGAGCAGCAGGGGTGGAGGGGCGGGCGCTGGCTGGCGCTGGCTCTGCGCCCGGCCCGAGGCAGCTCTCGGCATCTCATGGCTGCGAGTCATGTAGCTCACTCGAGCCCGCACAGCCCGGGAATCACTTCTGGCCGAGGGGAAAACAACTCTGAATTTCGGTGTACACCTTTTGTGCATTTTTGTAAGGTTTTGTAAATTTCTGTGATTTTTTGTGATTTTCTTGTGAATTTTTCTATAATTGTTCTAACAATTTCAGAGTTGTTTCCCCTGCGCTTTATTGTGACGCAAATTCAAGTGCAATCGGCCAGTGGCATTCCAGGCAGGCACCTTTGCTGCTTGACGTTTTGCTCATCAGATGAGTGCTGCGATGTTTTATTTTTGCATTCCGAGCTCATTATTACCACCACTTCCACCCCTCGCCGCTCCCCTATGCCCCCCTCTCCACAGGTGACCGGTGACCGCCCTGTCTGCTCGGCTCGGCCCGGACCGCTCGTCCCGCCTGCATATTTGAGGGGCGGCAGGACAGGGATTCGCGTGGTTCAAGTTAATAATATCACGTTGGCTGTGGCGGGGCGGGGCGGGGCGGGGCGGGGCGGGGCGGGGCGGGGCGGGGCGGGGCGGGGCGGGGCGGGGCGGGGCGGGGCGGGGCGGGGCGGGGTGGGGCGGGGCGGAGTGGTGGTCCGGTCCCGGCTGACAGCCGATGGAATATGGAGTGACCAGCGGTCGAGGGGACGCGGTGGACAAGCTACGTTACCCTTCAATAACCCCTGCCGTCCCAGTCCACCGGTCGCTCGGACACACACGGACACAGGCACATAGATACACGCACACGCACAAATCTCGCCAGCACACTAACGCGTGTCCTGCTGTCATTGGCGCACCAATGGACGTGGACAGTCGCTACGGCCTCAAATACTCTGACCCTTTTTAAATTGAAAAGGGGAGAGAAAAAAAACACACAAATTTCGTGACCCTTTTTTTAAAAGCAAGTGCGCATAGCGGCCTTTTGCGTCTACCTCGTCGACCTAACACTGTCGGACATCCTGTCAGTGCGAAATCAAATAAGCACAACCACCAGCCCCAACTGTTTCCCCACATTATTTCGGATAACATGCGACATTAGAGTACCCCCAGCTCGCCACCACCGTGGCGCTTCACAGACGCCAATTACAATTTCACAATTACCGAGTGTCGCTTCCACGTGCACCCTTCATGTCCCCTGGACTGCACCGGCCCCTCGGCGCCGCCTGCAGCCGGGCCGGGCCGGGCTGGCTGCTGGCTGCTGGCTGCCGGTTGCCGCGCACTGCGAATCATCATCATTTTTTTACCGTCAACTTGACGCGACACAATAATGCGCCCGCGAATAATAGAGGGGTATGGAAATACAAAAAAAAAAAAATATCAAAAAAATTAAAGCATCAACAATAATAACATAAAGATGATGGCGCGACGCGGTGGTGGGGCGGGCTCGCCAGCTAAAGGGAATGAGCAATAAGACTCGGGGTGGAAAAAGACGAGCGCGCGCGTGTGTGTGTTGTGAGAAAGTGTGTGTGAATGAGTGAGTGTATGAGTGTGTGTGAAAGAGTGCGTGTGTGAGTGTGTGTGAAAGAGTGCGTGTGTGAGTGTGGGTGGGTGGTGCGTTGTGTGTACATCTATGTGTGGTGTGAGTGCCACCGCTCTCCGCGCCAGCTCGGCTGGCTCGCTCGGTCCGGGTGACATGTGCTCGCTGTTATATGCCCCCGTTTGGCGGTCCTGGACATGGCACGCCCCGCCCCGCCCCGCCCCGCCCCGCCCCGCCCCGCCCCGCCCCGCCCCGCCCCGTCCCGGTCCACCCCCGCCCCGCCGCGACACTGTGTGGTGAGCAGGACAATGCATATTAATGCGGTCCAGGCTATGAATATTTAGAAACGGTGTACTGCCCGCCGCCGCGTGTGAGGGTTACGACCGGTGGTACAGTCGACACTGGACTGTGGGCAGCAGCAAGTCCCGCGGAGATTCTTGCGGGTACCTCGGCGATACCCCGCGGAGCAGGTACCTCGCACGGAACTGCGAACTGCCCTGCGGGGACTGCGAGCGCACACAACCGCCGCGCCGCGCCGGGCTGAACGTGTGGGATGCGTGGCCAGAACCCTTCTCCATGACCGTGCCCTTCAACGCTCTCCTTGTGACTGCGCCCGTCAGCATGGACCGAGCGCGGTGCGCGCGCGCGTCGGCAGCAGGAGATTGCCAAAGACTGAGGGAGAAACAACTCTGAAATTTTAGTTCATCTCAAAATTCAGGAAAATTTCGGGAAAATTCACGAAAAAATGAGATGTCAATTCACAAAAATTCTGTAAAAATTCACAAAAATTCACAAAAACTCACAAAAAATTCACAAAATGTGTACACCAAAATTCAGAGTCGTTTCACCCTTGTCGACGACACGACTTGTGCTGCCGCCGTCCCGTCCGCCTCTCTTCGGTTGTCACCGCCAGCCTCCAATACCCCTGCACCCCGCCGCACCCCGCCGCACCCCGCCGCACCCCGCCTCACCCCCGGCACGCCCACGCGCAAGCGATTACAGGGCACACCCTAAGGGAATTAGAGCCTCGGGTGGGGCGCGGCGGCCTTGGGTCCGGTCAGAGGCTCCTCGCGGCCCGGACCGGCGGGTGAGCAGGGCGGGGCTGGGGCCCAGGCAGGGCAGGGCGCAGGGCCGAGGGCGAGGGACGAGGGTCACCCGAAGGGCCTCAAAGGGTGCAGCGTGAAATGAATGCGACCTGAGACACCATTAATCTTTGACGCGGTCGTCTGACGTTCGTCTGCCGTCGGTCGTCCGCAAATGGTCGGGACGCGGGACGGGACCGGAGGTAGGGAGTAATGGGGATGGCGGGTGAACGGCAACCCCCTCACTTGCATCTGAGAATGTGCGGGGGCACTGTGCCACGCGCGCCAGGAGGAGGAGCAGGCTGTCAAGAAAATCTTCGCGAGGCGATAACGGAACTAATCCTCTTCACGTTCGTAAATACCCCGCTAAAATGGCTTTATTTCACCTTTACTTAGCTCCTTCAAAAAGTCATCTCTGCCGGCGCTTCTCTTTGTTGTATTCAAGTTATAAGAGTGGGGAGGGAGACCGCCCCCCCGTCGGCCTGTATAGTAAACCGTCTAAAAGTAAAGGCAACTTGAGTGAAAAATAAAAATAAAAAAATAAACTGTATGTTAACAACCTACAGCGCACCGCCTCCCCAACTCACAAGACCTGGTTGTATTTGCGTTTGTCATGGAGGCACCACTGTGAAAATGTCAGGTTTACAAGTTGAACGAAGAGTCCTGGTAACATATCACTTGCAGTGTAACAGAGAGTTGTTACTTTTGTTACAATTTGTTACAATATTCGTTATGTATTACAAGACCACTTTTGTATTTACCATTTTTGTTTTAAGAAACTCCTCACACACCTCACCTTGGAAGGCAGAGAGGGTGGGGGGAGGGGGAAATGGCTGACTGACAATGAGACGAGTCGGTGTCATTAGTCGAGCCCAGCACCCGCTCCAGCTGACCCGATGCGGTGCTGGGGTCGTCCTGGTCTCATCACCCTCTCACCGCAATGCTGCCAGCAGCTCATCCCCGCCCGCTCCCAGTAGGCCCACTTTGCTGGCTCTGCCCGGCTCTGCCCGGCTCTGCCCGGCTCTGCCCAGTGGTGCGGCGTTCAAGAACGCCCCGCCCGCCAAAGCCACCCCACTCTACCCCCCCCCGCCCCCCCCCCTAGCCGCCGCACCCCTTGCCGCGACGCGCCCTCCCGCATGGCCCGGCCCGTGCTCCTGGGTCCCCTAGGACACCTCTCTCTCTCTCTCTCTCTCTCTCTCTCTCTCTCTCTCTCTTTCTCTCTCTCTCTCTCTCTCTCTCTCTCTCTCTCTCTCCCCCCTCTTTCTCTCCCCTCTCTCTCTCCCTCTCCCCTCTCTCTCCCCCTCTCCCCTCTCTCTCCCCCTCTCCCCTCTCTCTCCCCCTACTGCCTCCTCTCTCCCCTCTCCACTCCCTCCCCTTTCCCACTCCCTTCTGTGCTCTGCTGCTGATCGGTTAGTGACGCTGGCTTGGCTTCTGCTGGACCGGAAGCTAACCTACTGCAGGCCCCGGGGAGGGGGGGGGGGGCGAAGAGGGAGGGGGGAGGACGAGTCCCTGCGTCGATGAAGGTTTCAAGTTTCCTTGCGGCTTGCTGCCTGCTGCGTAACCCTTCCCCGTCCCCAGCTTCTCTCCCGTGGCGCCGACATCGCAGGACCTCCCCCCCCCCTCCCCCACCATTTACCCTACACTGCTTCTCGAAATTTTCAAAACGCGCTCATTTTAAAATTACCACTGTCCGTAACTACTCCGTTGACGCGTTCAACATGTTTGGCTGCGTTTTGATGATATCCCTTTTTTTTACTCTCCCCCTCTCTTGCCACTGTAGTGAGGAGCCCGGGAGTCACGTGACGCGGCGGGGAGGCTGCGGAGGCTGCGGGCCGGGCCGCCGGGCGGCGCGGAGAAGCGCTTTCGACAGGCGGCTCTAAAATACGGCTTGAATATTCTAATGCGGAGCAAAGCGGTCGAGTTTCCTGCGCGACTCACATTGCGAGCCCCGTGCCGCCCCGTGCCGCCCCGTGCCGCCCCGTGCCGCCCCGTGCCGCCCCGTGCCGCCCCGCGCCGCCCCGCGCCGCCCCGCGCCGCGCCCCTCCTGCTCCCGCGTGCAGACATCCTCACGCGGAACAGGCCTCTGGCATCCTCACACTCTTGTCCTGTTCTGTAGAAAGGAGCTGCTGCTCTTCCGCCCAGATTAATCAAAAGCAAGAGCAAAAGATAAATTTAAAAGAAATGAGAAATGTTGCCCCTCTGAAAACCCTATTTTAACATGCGAACCTTTTCCGGAAGGAGAGATCTTTCGCACAAAATGTGTACAATAATTTTGTTGACTTTATTGCTTTATTTTTTTAAGTCCTCATTTTAATTTTGATTTTCTATGTGGAAAGTGTTTGTCACGTTTGGACAAATTTTGATTTTTTTATCCTATCTCTGACTTATTTCTTTTTTCTTTTTTTTTTGTACATTTGTTCTCGATTTTTCGGATTTTTCTGAATCTTTCTTCTTGATTTTATTTTGGTTCTCTTAATATTTTTTTATTTTTAAATAATTTTTTGGAGGCCGTACAATTATTTTTCGAAGTGACACCCCCTCGCCTTTTTCGCTCTTGAGGGAGCTTAAAATAAATGTCGTACTAAAGTTTTCCAAATGTACTCAGGTAGCGTGCCTTCTCCGACAGCGAGCAGTTGTAGTGGACAGAATGTTACACTCGGGGAAAGTGTCGCGTGCCTCGGCCGCGCGCCCCGACCCCCCGACCCCTCCTCTCCCTCCACCGCGGCACGTCTCGTCCGCGCGGGGAGCTTGAGTAGGCACCACCCCGCCTCTCCCCCCAGCAGCACCCGGCTGGGCTTAGAGCCCTATACCCTTCACCCCTTACACAGACAGCGCATCACCTGTCACAATCGGTCTACTACGAGTAGCATAAATTTAGTATATTTAAAAGCATAAAGCAAAAATACGTGTCATCTGCTTTCACGTTCTCTTCCTAATCTCCTCCCCCTCCTCTCCAATTTTTATAATTTTTTTTTTTATGTTTGTAATTTGGTGTTAAATAACACCCATGATTTTGGCAAACAATGTCACCCTTGCCCGTTCTGTTCTCTTTATTTATTTTTTTTATTTTTTTTTTTAAGTGCACAACGGGGTTGGAGGAGGGGGCGGAGTCTACATCGGTTGTCCGACCTTTTTTTATCCGACCTCGGGATTTTTGCGGCCGCCACCGTCACACGTTTCTTTTTGTCCGACCTCATTTTGTCCGACCTGGCAGTCGGGGTGTCATGGTTATTTTTCTGTCCGACCTCGTTTTCTCCGTCCCCAACGAACCGTTAGAGTCGCCTGCTATCCTCTGCGATGCAGCTCGATTGTCCGACCTGATACTTTCCCCCAAATCTGAAAATGTGCCTGGATTTTTTCCAACCTTGTTTACACGGGTAAAATGGAGAACGAATAGGTATCATGGTCGGAGCATGCACCGAAAAAATTGTATAACACCTCAAATCTATTTTTATTTTTTATTTTTAAAGAGCTATTTAAAAAAATTGAAAAATTGGTAGGCCCCTACCTAACTCGCAACCTGCGAGCCCCGCCTGCTTAACTTCGGAGTTCTGATGGGGTCCGGTGTGTTCCAGGCGACCGCCACCCCGCGGGCACGAGAAGTCCTCTCCGCTTCGGGGAGAGTCCCCGCTTAAGGCTGGCGGCCTGTCAGGCCCGCCGTACTACCCTATTTAAACAGCGCCTTGAAGCCGTAGGTAGCATTTCAGACCAACGACTGGGCACCACCGGACCGCATGACCGGTCAGTGGGAGGTAGAGGCAAGGAAGGACGATAGAGGGGGAGAAAAGCAGAAAGAGAAGTTTTTGCGGAAGAGTAAGCGTACGGTTGGTTAGACCTGTACTGACCCGCTCCCGCACAGGTCATGGAAAAGCTGTTTACTAAGGAGCCAGATTCATAGGCCTTACTTCCCCACGAGGGACCACCCCCCGTGGCATGGGACGGAACTTCCTGACAACTCGCTTTCGCTGCCAGTGAAGAACCTACCTGGGAATTGAACCCAGGCCCCAAGTGCCGAGTCTCATGACACCCCGCGGCTTTCGTGGTACTAAGACCACTAGACCGTCGGCGATTCCACGAGGGAGCTCCGTTGAAATGGAGGGTTTGAATTCCACGCCAAGCTGCTGTCCTCGGAAAAATTTATGTTTTATAGCAAGATTTGAACCCGGGTTCTGCGGCCTCCGGATCATCACTTTGCCGGCACGGCTACGACGCCATGGTACAAGTCGGCTTTCCATTAGGGGTGACGCTGCGAAGAGCCGTAGCCGCCGACGAACTTGTACCGGTGGCGTCATCAGTGCGCCTGCTCTCCTTGCTAGGACAGCCCAGCCGCGTGGCGACTTTGGTATTCACATCGTCACCGTCAGGAGTACTCGGCGGGCACAGATTCGAATACCAATCACAATACTTTTTTTTTTTTCGAAGTAGCTTTGTCTCTTTCAGTTGCCCGAGGCACAAGGACAGTGGATAAAATGGATTAAGTAGGTAAAAAATATATCAAAACAAATCCGCACTCGACATTGATGTCGTTGCCGGTGAAAGCACGAGTTGGACAAAGGTTCAATTACCACCCTGTTTTTCTTCATTTTATTTCTTTTTATCAGTACGTAGTTTTGCCTATTTGCAGTTGCCCAAAGCAATAAAAAAGAATTTTTTTTTTTGGAAGAAACAAATTTACCGCGTAGCAAAGCTACCAACTTAAAAAAGAAGAAAAAATAAAAGAAAAAGAAGTTACAGATAGGGGTGGCGACAAATTGTGATCGGTATTCGAACCATTCTTTCAATATGGAGTGAGGATTTGTTTTGACTTAATTTATAAAACCTACTTTTTCTTTTTATCCACTGTACTCGCGTCCCTTCGGGCAACTGCAAAGAGAAAAAGCTTCTTAAAGAAAAAGGAGAAAAAAAGAAAGAAATTGAGATCGGTATTTCAACCTCTGCCTACCCAGTGCTACTTACGGTGCCGATGTATGTAGATACCAAAGTCGCCACGCGGCTGGGCTGTCCTAGCAAGGAGAGCAGGCGTACTGATGACGCCACCGGTACAAGTTCGTCGTCGGCTACGGCTCTTCGCAGCGTCACCCCTAATGGAAAGCCGACTTGTACCATGGCGTCGTAGCCGTGCCGGCAAAGTGATGATCCGGAGGCCGCAGAACCCGGGTTCAAATCTTGCCATAAAACATAAATTTTTCCGAGGACAGCAGCTTGGCGTGGAATTCAAACCCCCCATTTCAACGGAGCTCCCTCGTGGAATCGCCGACGGTCTAGTGGTCTTAGTGCCACGAAAGCCGCGGGGTGTCATGAGACTCGGCACTTGGGGCCTGGGTTCAATTCCCAGGTAGGTTCTTCACTGGCAGCGAAAGCGAGTTGTCAGGAAGTTCCGTCCCATGCCACGGGGGGTGGTCCCTCGTGGGGAAGTAAGGCCTATGAATCTGGCTCCTTAGTAAACAGCTTTTCCATGACCTGTGCGGGAGCGGGTCAGTACAGGTCTAACCAACCGTACGCTTACTCTTCCGCAAAAACTTCTCTTTCTGCTTTTCTCCCCCTCTATCGTCCTTCCTTGCCTCTACCTCCCACTGACCGGTCATGCGGTCCGGTGGTGCCCAGTCGTTGGTCTGAAATGCTACCTACGGCTTCAAGGCGCTGTTTAAATAGGGTAGTACGGCGGGCCTGACAGGCCGCCAGCCTTAAGCGGGGACTCTCCCCGAAGCGGAGAGGACTTCTCGTGCCCGCGGGGTGGCGGTCGCCTGGAACACACCGGATCCCATCAGAACTCCGAAGTTAAGCAGGCGGGGCTCGCAGGTTGCGAGTTAGGTAGGGGCCTACCAATTTTTCAATTTTTTTAAATAGCTCTTTAAAAATAAAAAATAAAAATAGATTTGAGGTGTTATACAATTTTTTCGGTGCATGCTCCGACCATGATACCTATTCGTTCTCCATTTTACCCGTGTAAACAAGGTTGGAAAAAATCCAGGCACATTTTCAGATTTGGGGGAAAGTATCAGGTCGGACAATCGAGCTGCATCGCAGAGGATAGCAGGCGACTCTAACGGTTCGTTGGGGACGGAGAAAACGAGGTCGGACAGAAAAATAACCATGACACCCCGACTGCCAGGTCGGACAAAATGAGGTCGGACAAAAAGAAACGTGTGACGGTGGCGGCCGCAAAAATCCCGAGGTCGGACAAAAAAAGGTCGGACAAACGAAGTGCTTGGTCTGTCTGGTCTGTTTAATTCAAAAATGAAGAAAAACCGAGACAGTTGTTTTCGCTCTGCTGGTTCTTGTGTTTTGGACCACTGGGCAGGTGAGTCGGGTGCAGCAGCGTGGGTGACCGGGCTGACCGGGCCTGGGACCTCCTTACCTCCACAACCCTCGCCCTACCTACCCCGCCCCACCCCACCCCACCCCACCCTACTCCACTCCGCCCCGCCTGCCCCGCCCGCCCCGCCCTGTCGCGTCAAGCAGTGAAACCGCACATGTCAGGTCCATTACCGATCATCCGTAAGAGAGGCGCTTCCGCGTGTGGTCCCCGAGGGTGAGAGAGGGGGAAAGAGAGAGAGAGAGAGAGAGAGAGAGAGAGAGAGAGAGAGAGAGAGAGAGAGAGAGAGAGAGAGAGAGAGAGAGAGAGAGCATACGCAGGGTTTCCTCCTGACACTGCCTTGTATCCAGACAGCGGTGTGGTTCGAGTTGAGGTGAGGTATCGTCACCGCCACGTTCCTTGCAGACTTGCAGGACGACTGCAGACTACAGCAGCAGCAGCAGCAGCAGGGCTCGCCTGTCAGAGAAAAAGCAAACTTACGACCGATGGAAATTATTGTCATACCCTAGCGAGCGACACGTCGTGGTGGCGCGGCGCAGTGTCAGCGCGCTAAGTTTATACCGGCGGCCGGCCAGCCAGCCGGCCAGCCAGCCAGCCAGGAAGCCAGCCAGCCACATGGCGCTGATGCGTGCGGGGAACAAATGAACATCGCGTCTCGCATCGCCTCATCTCTCTCCCGTCGGACGTAAAGGCAGCGCGCCATTTTCCAAACGCTTTTTCGATGTTGTATATGACATGACGTGTCGCCGTGACTGCGGGGCGTAGCGTCAGCGACGCGACGCGGCCGTACGTCGTCTGCTAACGTTGTCGCGCGGCGGAGGTTTACTGAGGGCAGGTCGGCGCAAGTGCAAGTGCAAAGCGCGCGCATTCCTGCGCACTTGTCTTACGTGGATGACACTCTAAAAATAACAGGTCGCTCGCGGGAAAGGTCTCGCTGCTGTACTTACCTGCGCATGGCGGCGCGGCGGCGGTCTTGAGACTATTGGAAAAAGTGCAGCTTTATTTAACGCGTGTGTCCCGGCGGCGGCCCGCGGCCAGGCTGGACCATACTAGCCGCCTGCAGCCAGAGCCATATGCCGAAGTTTGTTACGGCTTCGCTATCTGTAACAAGCGCGCGTTACGCGCCGGCGGAATGTGCTCGACTGTAGAGCCTCGCCGCCTCCGCCTCCACCTCCACCACGCCAAGGTAAGCCCCCGCCCCGCCCCGCCCCGCCCCGCCCCGCCTCACGCGCAGAAGAAGCGGCCGCGGGGCGGGGCGGGTAAATGCCGTGCTCTGCCGCGACGAGGGGGACAATTATTGCCTCGGGTCCGCGCCGCCGCGCGCCCGCAGCGCAGCTCCAGCGAGGTACAGCGCCAGCAGCGAGGCTAGGCTGCCGTCAGACTCAGGAGAGCGCTTTCGTATCTCCGTCCTCGTCACACGCACGGGTCCCGGCTACAAGGAGTGAGAGTGTGAGGGTGCCACGAAACGATCTTCGGATTCCGGGGGCTGGGTTCGGCTCTCGGCTGCGCGGTGTGCGCGCTGCTTCTGCACTGCTGCTGCTGCTCTGCCAGACCAGTTTCCGAAACCTTCACGCTGCTCTTGTTTGTTGTCCGCACTGCAGCGCAGAGTGAAGCGCGCTGTGCACCGACGCGTCGCGGCTGCGAGCACTGCACGCGTGCAGCCGTGTGAGAGTGCGTGTGTGTGTGTGTGTGTGTGTGAGAGAGAGAGAGAGAGAGAGAGAGAGAGAGAGAGAGAGAGAGAGAGAGAGAGAGAGAGAGAGAGAGAGGCAGGGTACACTTTCAGGATTTGAAAAGAAAAGATATCGACCTAACCAGAACTAAACAGACTATCGGCAAACTTGAGTTCAAGCTTCCCCGTCTGTATTCCCCCCTTGTAGAAAAAAAAATTGTAATAGGTGCCAAAGGGCAGCCGGCACGCTACTATACTTAAAGCTCGGCTCAGCGAACGTTTAAGATGCTCCCGTTTTCAACCTCCCTAAATGATATATATGCCGCCGGGTGAGGCTTTACACGCCATTTCCATTCCTAAACAAGCGTTGAGCCCAGCCCATGCCCATGCCCAGCCCAGCCCGGTCAGACGCCTTTGTGCCCTGTGCCCCTGGCTGAGAGCTTTGGCTCCTGCGCGCCGAGCGTTAAGCGTTACGTACCTCGAGGACGCTCTCCTCGCCAATCGGCTAACGCTCGTACGAGTTGCCGCTCGCTTTATGGGTCGTTAAGGTTTGCGCGAAATTATGAGTGTCATCGTGAAATATAAAGTCCTCCGCCGTTTTCTTCTTCTTTCTTTTTTCGTTTTGCCTTTTCGGATCGAATGATGCTGGGGGAGGACGGCGCGACGGCCACGGATGCGACCGCCGCACGACCGCTACCCTGTGAGAGACACGTTTGAATTTCCGTCTTTGCCGCTCGGAAATTCCTAACACTAGAAACTAGAGGGCGAGTTTCGTACCTGTGACCGAGGAAGCGAAGTTAGGCACAAAGTTGTCTATGAGCCGTCAGCCTTATTCACTTATTGTTGCCTGTCATTTTTCCTTCGACACGGGGATTAGTGCTCCGCCTCTCTAAGCGGGCGTGCGCGCCCCGCTGCTAGGAGGCGTAGAGCACCGCGCTTCAAAGAGAAATCCCGGCTCCGCTCCCGCCCAGCCCCGCCCAGCCCCGCCCAGCCCCGCCCAGCCCCGCCCAGCCCCGCCCAGCCCCGCCCAGCTCCGCTCCGACTCGCAAACTCCGAATAACCGATGGCTCATTTCGTGGACGGGTGCCTTTTGCTTTCACTTTGTTCGCATTACATACAGATTGGGATCGGGATTCGAAGGACGCGCTGCGCGGCGCGCGCCGCACCAACGCACAGACCATTGTGTCTTCTGTATTGTTCGTGATCTGATTGGAATTCGGGTCGTATCGCCGCTTTATTCGTCGCATTGACTAACACTCGCGCGCCATGGTGGCGCACCGACTCTAGGCCGATGACACTTTTCACGATGGTACCGTTCTGCGGGCATGCGCGCGCGTCCAGCACACGGACAGAGTAGGTGGTGTCGCGTCGTGTTCGGAGACTCCACTAGGGAGGGAGATGCGCCGAGCTGACCTAGTATCGCCCTAGTGTCGTCAGGCTTCGCCTCGTGAACCACAAACCCACATGTCATGGCTGAGCGCCCTACTCCAGCGGGACGGGGAGGAGGTGGTCCTGCCTTGCTCTGCCCTGCCCCTGTCCTGCCCACGACCCTTACCTTGCCCTTACTGATCCTGTCACACACGAGACTCGTTAGCAGTATCAACGGGACCAAAAGGGAAAAATCATCATCATCATCATCATCATCATCATCATCATCATCATCATCATCATCATCATCATCATCATCATCATCATCATCATCATCATCATCATCATCATCATCATCATCATCATCATCATCATCATCATCATCATCATCATCATCATCATCATCACCACCATCATCATCATCATCAAAAAAACAAAACAAACGCAGTTGTTGAAAAGTGTCGAGCCCAGCGACAAAACTTCTTTCCTCTTTAGAAACTCCACACAACTGGCCAAAAGCCGCCCTTTTTTTCTTTTTTCTTCTTCATCTTCTTTCTCCTCCCCCCGCGTAGTGAAGTGAGAGAAGTCCGCGCGACACGCGAAACTTTTCGTGACATGCAAAGCAGAGGCGGCAGAGCAGCGCAGGGAAAGGTGGCGGAGAGGAGACTAGGAGCAGAGGAGATGGCGAGACAAACTGATGTCGCCCATCAAAAGTGATCGCCGTCGTTAACTCGACTACAGCGACACGCCAGGCCGGGCCGGGCCGGGCCGGGTCGCGACCAAGCCTGACCTACTGAGGGGCGGGGAGGAAGGAGACGGCGTCGGGGAGGGCTGCTGCAGCGCCGCAGCGTGTCGAAAAATAGCGGGGGAGGGCGAAACATATTCCTCGTCGTCTTCGGCCTCCCCAAGTGGGCCTCATCTCCGGTGACTCAAGCCGCGGGCTGTGCGGTCGGGTCCGGCCTGGTCACCCGTCCGGCTCCATAGCGACTCACCGCGGGGACGAGTCACCGCACCGGCGAGTCAGAGGTCAGTGACTCATGAAGGGCGTCATCGCCGTCACCTCGACCGTCACCACATTCAAAAGCCGGCGTCCTGGGCACGCCGCGCAGGTGCGGTGCGGTGCTGGCGTTACAAGCGCTTGTGCGCCCCCGAGCTGCCCCCCCCCCTCACTCCTCCCCGCTCACGGAAGCAAAAGGCATTACGCCTTTCGGTTTGTTTTTGCCTTGCGCACTGCCGCCGCCGGGAGCCACGATAACCGAGGGAGGAGGGCAATACCGACATCCAATCCATCAATCACAAGGAAGCAGCAAAGCGGCAGGCGGGGCCTGCGAGGGCAGGGCAGGGCAGGGCAAGACGTTGCAGGGCAGGGCAGGGCCGCTGACGAAACGTTTAAAGACCCGTGGAGACTGGAGGGCGACGTGGACTGGGCACTGGGCACCGGGCACCGGGCACGGGCCCCGCGCTCAAGGTCAATGAGATTTTACTGGACGCAGAGTGGGTTGCCTATCCTCTCTGCGCCCATGAGTCACGCGTTCTAATGCGTCAGTGATCAACGACGTGTCTCTCTCTCTCTCTCTCTCTCTCTCTCTCTCTCTCTCTCTCTCTCTCTCTCTCTCTCTCTCTCTCTCTCTCTCTCTCCCACACACACACACTCTTTCTCTCACTCTCTCCCGTCTCGTTAGCAGGAGACTTGAGCGCACGACGGCAGACAAGAGCTCGTCTTTAAATCAGCTCATATAGCGAATAAAAACCGTCCTTGAGGAAGAAACGGGCGTTTTCCCTCGGTGGCCATGCCTTTTGTGCGCATGCCACTTCATCCAGCGCGATATGTATTTCACCTCAGAAGCGTGACGGTAACGACGACGGTAATGGTTGTTATTATTGTTGGGGTTTGAGACAGCAAAGAAGTCGTCGACAAACAAATAAAGGCAACAATAATATTTAATAACAATACCAAGAGGCATTTCCGTGCGCCGTCACGCGTGCTCGTCACGACTACTCGTCGAGCACAGTGGCACCCACTCCGGTCAATTAGCGGCCCACGCCATGCCCGGTCTCGCCCCGCCCCGCCCCGCCCCGCCCCGCCCCGCCCCGCCCCGCCCCGCCCCGCCCCGCCCCGCCCCTTCTGCTCCGCGCTCCGGGTCAACGTCGCGGGGGGCGTTGCCACAACGTCACGTTTTCCCTGAATTTGACGATTATGACTGGCGCTTCCAAATGTGGAGTGGCGTGTCGGGTCCCTCAGCCTCGGCTGCTTATACTTGGGTGAAAATTTATCGTATTTTGGAGAGTCATTTCAGAGAGTGCTTCTGTCCGTTTGTGCCACCGCATGTCTCTCAGATCCTATGAAATCATTTCCCTACTGGAATTATGTGAACTTGCTCATATTTTTCATGCTGTTTTTGTTAACAGAGCCGTGGCGAGCTGACAGTCCTCGATCCCTCCCATTTTGCAGAGGTCTTTCCGTCTCGAAACCTTATGACCGTCAGTCCGTTACCGCGCAACACCGCGCGGCGGGGGCGCATTAAACAGCAAACAAAAGAGCAGTGCAGCCGACTGCAGAAAGTGAAAATGGCCTGGACTGAGAGACGCGGTTTTACGGGCGTTCGATGGGCGGCGGACTGCGCTCGCGGGCCGCCGTCTTATTCATGGCGCCCGGTCACGCCAGGGCGGCCGGCCGCGGTAAACTGGACCACGCTCAACGAAACTGTCACATTTATTTTTGTTCCGAGTGGGAAGAGGCCTTTCGTTAAAAAAGTTTTGCGATGTAGTGCGGAGTTCGATGTCACGATCCCTCACGCGCGCGCTCGACCCCGGCGCCCCGCTAGGCCTGGAGGTCCTGGAGGTGGTATAGGTGCCTTGGTCCAAATCGGCGTCTCACGGCACTCTGCCCGGCGGGCTGGCGCGGCGCGGCTCTCACGAGACCAGCCCCGGTCCGGACCGCCCCGCCCCGCCCCGCCCCGCCCCGCCCCGCCCCGCCCCGCCCCGCCCCGCCCCGCCCCGCCCCGCCCCTCCCCGCCCCTCCCCGCCCCTCCCCGCCCCTCCCCGCCCCTCCCCGCCCCTCCCCGCCCCTCCCCGCCCCTCCCCGCCCCCGCCCCGCCCCGCCCCACCCCGCCACTCCCGCAGCAGCCCGCACAACGACGTCCTCATCGTGTTCAAATGTATATGTCTCGGACCTGACACCCGAGTCCGCACTCACGTACGCTTGCAGCCACACACACACACACGCACACTCTCGGTGAAGAAAACACGTACCGTGATGTAACCAAGTCTCGTCGCTCATTAGCTGCTAAACCCCGAGGGAGCTCGCTGCTGCTCGGGCTACGCTGGCGTGGGCAAAATTCGATCGGTGTGGTGTACGTCTGTTGGGCGGCCGGCTTTTCGGCAGCCTACGCAGCCAGGCGGGGTCGGGCCGCGGCGCCCCGGCCGGGTCCGCGTTAGCACAACCATCATCGGCTGATGGGGGGTCCACTCCACTCTACTCCGCTGCAGGCGCGGCGGCGCTGCGGGGCGGGACACGTTAGCGACGCTTCGCCTCGTGATTAGAACGTTACGGACGGCCCGGCCCGGCGGTAATGCGCTCTGTCGACGTAGCGTCAGCAGCAGCGGGTGCGTGACAGCGGCGTGGCGTCGTAACGTTGCGTCGGCTGCGGGTATCGAACCGCCCGGCCAGAATTAGGCGATCGACTTCAATTGCTGAGCAATTTAAGGAGGTGACTACGGGCGATGGGCAATGTTTCGACGGATGGTTGTCCGGGGGGGTATGTACATATTTCCATGGTTCGAAATCTCTGGGTGATTTGTCTAGAGCAGAGACTTGAGACTTAATATGTCCTTAATAATTTTCATCGAGGTGATTTTCTTGTTTACTTTTGTTTTTCAATTTCTCGGCGAGTACTAATAATATCCCGTGTCAGGGCGAGCTTTTTGTGTATTTCTGGACCTGTAGAATTTTTCTTCTAGGCAGTTGTTGCCTACATAGGATTATTAATAAAAACATTTAAAAAAAAGAGCGGGTAATATCAATCCCATTGGTGGTGGTCTAGGAATTTACTTTACGAGGTCTAGCCCATGGCAGTTAACAAGGGATATTTTTCATCACGCACATTCACTGTGAAAAATACTCGTAAGGGTTACGGGAAAATTTTCCATGATAAAAGTCGTAAAATTACAATTTTACACTCCCTATCGACTTGGAATTGACCGACGAGCAGGAATGGGCAGTCGTAAATTTACGACATTTTTGTAATTTTGATTAACAAAATTACGATAATATTTTTCACAGTGTTCTCTCATCTCTATGAAGGATATATTTCTAATGAATTCGTTCTCCTGCGCTCACAAACAAATTTCAATACGACAGCCGCGTCAGCGAACTCAGCTCAGCGTCCCAAAGATTCAGTAAACTATTCCTCTTCGCATGTTTCTTGAAAATAAGTCTGGTGCGTGCGGCGGGCGTTACGGCTAGACGTGGGAAAAATTAACCGAATTGCGATCCTGCAAAAGAAGTCCTCTCCCCCCGCAGCATTCCGCCATGGGGCGTCGTCGTCACGCTTGGAGGGGAGAGGGATTCCAGTGCAGCGCTGCTGCTGGAGGATTCCCTCGCGGATTCCTGGAGAGTCCTGGAGCTGGAGCGGATCAGTCCGGGAGGCCGCGCCTCTCTCTCCGCCGCCGGGTCGGCCCGCTGATTAGGGCCGTGTGCGTTACGCCATCGCGCGTAACTCGCCGCGCGGGGGACGCCAGTTGCGTGGATTCGACGTCGTCGGGTCGGGCTCGGGGGGGCCTCGTTGTGGAAGGTGTGCGCGGCGGCAGCAGCCCCGCCCCGCCCCGCCCCGCCCCGCCCCGCCCCGCCCCGCCCCGCCCCGCCCCGCCCCACCCCGCTCCGCCACGCCACGCCGGCTGCCTGTCCTAAAATGGCAGCGCAGCAGCGTATTATCAGTAGAGGCGGCGGCAGCCCAAATTGAATGAGGGTCACCCCCCATCCCCCACCATCGTGTGCCGACCCTGATGTTGCCCTGAAAACTCATTGGTTCGACCCACTCGCTTCTGCTGGCCAAAACCGATACGCGTCGGCGCGACAGGGCCTGCCACCTATGAAGTATATACGAAAAGAGGAAGAAAAAAAGAATTACTGGAACAAATTTCTTGCGAAATTTAGAAACACTACATTTGCAGGCCGGTGCAACACGAACTGGCAATATACTTTTTCGTAAATATGAAATGCAACTATATAAACATGAAGATTTACGTAAAAAAATTCGAGCCGAAATCTGTAGATTACCGATCATAAATCTGTTTAATTTTGTGCATGTTTCTAAAGAATTCGGCACGATTTTGTCCGTGTAAATCTGCATGTTTATTTAGTTTCATTTCACATGTCCGAAAAAGTACATTGCCCATGTTATAGAGTGTGAGCTCTAAGGGTTTTTCTGCGAACAAACAACAGCAAAGAGATCCTTGACGGGGGACTTAAGTGAGGCCTCGAGCTACCGCGAGGTGCCGACATTAGAAAGTGAACTTGCGGATTCGGGCCGTCAATGAGTCATGATCCGGCCGGTGCGGCGGCGCCCCTGTGCCCCTGGGCTCCGCGGCGGGGGGGCCGTGACGGGCCGCGCGGGCAGAGGGACGCGTTAACGACGTGTTTGGTAACGGGGCGGGCGGCGGCCGCGGCCAGTGGCGCCAGCTGCGCCAGCGAGAACAACTAATCCCCCTGGAGGGCGCAGAGCGCTGCGACGTCTTGTTCATACACCCCCATTGTGCGGCGGTACGTCGTGCGCTGGACACGGCGGCTGCTCGCGGCATGAAGCTTTTGCGTGTGATGTAATCGATTAATCGCAATATGACGGCTCGCAGGTGGCGTGAGGCGGTGCGGACTTTTGACATTATCTATACTTACCTCGTCTCGAGGGCAAATAAATGAAAAAATAAAAAATAAAAAACGGTTTGTCAAACGGACGATATAAGTCACTCAGTCACCGGCTGTCCAGTCTAGCCAAGTCCGGCGCGCAGTTTTCGTTAACTAGCGCGGGCCGGTGGTCCCCGCCCTGCTCGAGGCTGTGTCCGTCTCACTCGTGGCCGCGCGCTCTCCCGACCCGGCCCGCTTCGCTCTCCGTCGCACCCGGTGACCGTGGCCGCCGCCCGCCCGGATGACGAGTCGAGAAACAATTTTGGCCTACGCGGCGCGCAGCGCGCAGCATGGGCTGCCGCCGTCCAGCGCGGGATACGGCCGGGACGCGGGCTTCTGTTTCGAAAGCAGTTTAGGCCGCTGCACAATGCGAGCGGAGCGACAGACAGCCTTGTTACAGCGTGCGAAGGACGCGGTCTGACATTTCCGAAGTAGAAGTAATGGGATTGGCCCGCCCGCAATCTATAGTGGTTTTGCCGCCATTTATTTGTGTGACTAGGTGTCGGCGAAAATGGTATAATTTTTGCTAAATTGTACTTCTGACGCATATTGCACATTTTTGATTAATAATTGCCGTAGGCCTAATGTGTTGTATTGTATTATTTTGTGTTGTGATTTATTGTATTGCAGAGTGTTAGTAATGAAGGAAGGTTTTTTTTTTTTTTTATGAAGGGCTTCTCTCCTTCTCTCTCTCTCTCTCTCACTCTGCTCGTGTGTGTGTGTGTGTGTGCGCGCGCGCGTGCGTACGTTATTTTGCCGCCCGCCCTGCCGCTGCCAATGTCGAGATGAGGTTATTCAATCTGACGACATCACCTTCCGATCGGGATTAAAATCACACTAGCGTCACCGGACTGATTTACGGGCCAACGACTCATGCATACAAAATGAGAGAGCGCGCTCGCGCGCACACACACACACACACACACACACACACACACAACCATGACCATCACATTACATTAAATTCAAGTCGTACTGCTTCCTCATGGGCCAAAATGCCCTTTATTGAAGACATCATTGCTATCTGCCGATACACTTTAAATGACCACGGACTTCATCATTATTACTAGGCCGTAAACGTCTGTGTGCGTGTGCATGCCCAAAGCTGGGTACGCAATATTTTGTTGCTGTTAGTCACAATATTTTGCTATCTAGTTACATATTGTAACCATCCAGGAACAATATTGTGTCTTGTACAAACCGCGCAGGAAAACCTTTTTTCCCTCCGATCAGTCTTTTCTGACGATCCTCCCCCGCCAATACAGATGCAGGACATTGTCTCTGTCCCTGTCTGATAATGCAGTATATGAATGAACTACCGCAGGACTTCACTCATCCATTTTCATTCTTGCAAAATTCTCTTTTCTGTTTACGATGTCTCGCTACTCGCGCTTGTTCCTCTTTTTTCTCTCAGAGAGAGAGAGAGAGAGAGAGAGAGAGAGAGAGAGACCGTCAGTTGCGGAGAGAGCAGGTGCAGCTTGTGCACGCTTCCGCTACGCGAGCTTTGGCGTGTGCCAGTCGCACATCGAACGGGTGTGGCGTGGCGTGGCGTGGCTTGGCGTGGCCGGCTCGCGCCGCTCTCAGACGAGCTGAGCGCTTCCACCGCGCGGCCACAGGCCAAAGGCAATGCCCGAAGCAGCCCGGGCCTAGCGGGCCTACCTAGCTCCCTCTGTCGACTTTTTCCGAAGAGCGCTCTCCTCGCTCGCTCTGTCTCTCTCGCACCTTTGCAACGAAGACCATGGGTGCGACAGAGATGGGGCGATGAAAGCGCTCTCTTCGAAATGAGTCGGCAGGAGCTACGTGAAGCTGGCCCCACCCATAATTGTACGCGTATCCGGAGTAGTACTACTAAATAGTACTCAAATAGTACTCTCCAACTATGCCGATATTAGAAATTGTACGCCTTTTTTAAGCCTTCAAATATCGACCGCAAATTGGGTGGGGCCAGGTTCACGCTGGCCACACCCAGAATTGTACGCATCTCGAGAATAGTACCAGGAAATAGTACTCAATTAGTACGTTCGAACCGTGCTATCGTTTAAAATAGTACGACCCTCCGTGTACGATTTATCGCCTAACGACGTGGGTGGGGCTAGATTCACGCCGCCCCACCCATTCATCGTACAGAGCTGAGGAACATACCATCGTGACGGGCTGAATTAGTACGTTCAGATGATCACATCGTCAAAAATTGTACGACTATCCATGACACTTAAAACACCGGTCGAAAGTACCCGCTCGCCTGCAGACCGCCAGATAGGCAAACCCGCAGTACACGCCCCACCCAGAATTGTACGCATCTCGAGAATAGTACCAGGAAATAGTACTCAATTAGTACGTTCGAACCGTGCTATCGTTTAAAATAGTACGACCCTCCGTGTACGATTTATCGCCCAACGACGTGGGTGGGGCTAGATTCACGCCGCCCCACCCATTCATCGTACAGAGCTGAGGAACATACCATCGTGACGGGCTGAATTAGTACGTTCAGATGATCACATCGTCAAAAATTGTACGACTATCCATGACACTTAAAACACCGGTCGAAAGTACCCGCTCGCCTGCAGACCGCCAGATAGGCAAAACCCGCAGTACACGCCCCACCCAGAATTGTACGCATCTCGAGAATAGTACCAGGAAATAGTACTCAATTAGTACGTTCGAACCGTGCTATCGTTTAAAATAGTACGACCCTCCGTGTACGATTTATCGCCCAACGACGTGGGTGGGGCTAGATTCACGCCGCCCCACCCATTCATCGAACAGAGCTGAGGAACATACCATCGTGACGGGCTGAATTAGTACGTTCAGATGATCACATCGTCAAAAATTGTACGACTATCCATGACACTTAAAACACCGGTCGAAAGTACCCGCTCGCCTGCAGACCGCCAGATAGGCAAACCCGCAGTACACGCCCCACCCAGAATTGTACGCATCTCGAGAATAGTATCAGGAAATAGTACTCAATTAGTACGTTCGAACCGTGCTATCGTTTAAAATAGTAACGACCCTCCGTGTACGATTTATCGCCCAACGACGTGGGTGGGGCTAGATTCACGCCGCCCCACCCATTCATCGTACAGAGCTGAGGAACATACCATCGTGACGGGCTGAATTAGTACGTTCAGATAATCACATCGTCAAAAATTGTACGACTATCCATGACACTTAAAACACCAGTCGAAAGTACCCGCTCGCCTGCAGACCGCCAGATAGGCAAACCCGCAGTACACGCCCCACCCAAAATTGTACGCATCTCGAGAATAGTACCAGGAAATAGTACTCAATTAGTACGTTCGAACCGTGCTATCGTTTAAAATAGTACGACCCTCCGTGTACGATTTATCGCCCAACGACGTGGGTGGGGCTAGATTCACGCCGCCCCACCCATTCATCGTACAGAGCTGAGGAACATACCATCGTGACGGGCTGAATTAGTACGTTCAGATGATCACATCGTCAAAAGTTGTACGACTATCCATGACACTTAAAACACCGGTCGAAAGTACCCGCTCGCCTGCAGACCGCCAGATAGGCAAACCCGCAGTACACGCCCCACCCAAAATTGTACGCATCTCGAGAATAGTACCAGGAAATAGTACTCAATTAGTACGTTCGAACCGTGCTATCGTTTAAAATAGTACGACCCTCCGTGTACGATTTATCGCCAAACGACGTGGATGGGGCTAGATTCACGCCGCCCCACCCATTCATCGTACAGAGCTGAACTTTGAACGCGATTTGGGCCAATCGGCACATTGCCAAAGCATTAAGTTGCTATCTCTAGGTATGGGTACCCACTCCCACTGTGCAAAGTGGCAAACCGGTACCTAAAAATGCAAGGTGGGCGATAAGTCTTTGACGGGCGGTCGTACTATTTTAAACGATAGCACGGTTGGAACGTGCTCATTGAGTACTATTTCCTAATACTATTTTCGAGATGCGTACAATTCTGGGTGGGGCGTGTACTGCGGGTTTGCCTATCTGGCGGTCTGCAGGCGAGCGGGTACTTTCGACTGGTGTTTTAAGTGTCATGGATAGTCGTACAATTTTTGACGATGTGATCATCTGAACGTACTAATTCAGCCCGTCACGATGGTATGTTCCTCAGCTCTGTACGATGAATGGGTGGGGCGGCGTGAATCTAGCCCCACCCACGTCGTTGGGCGATAAATCGTACACGGAGGGTCGTACTATTTTAAACGATAGCACGGTTCGAACGTACTAATTGAGTACTATTTCCTGGTACTATTCTCGAGATGCGTACAATTCTGGGTGGGGCGTGTACTGCGGGTTTGCCTATCTGGCGGTCTGCAGGCGAGCGGGTACTTTCGACCGGTGTTTTAAGTGTCATGGATAGTCGTACAATTTTTGACGATGTGATCATCTGAACGTACTAATTCAGCCCGTCACGATGGTATGTTCCTCAGCTCTGTACGATGAATGGGTGGGGCGGCGTGAATCTAGCCCCACCCACGTCGTTGGGCGATAAATCGTACACGGAGGGTCGTACTATTTTAAACGATAGCACGGTTCGAACGTACTAATTGAGTACTATTTCCTGGTACTATTCTCGAGATGCGTACAATTCTGGGTGGGGCGTGTACTGCGGTTTTGCCTATCTGGCGGTCTGCAGGCGAGCGGGTACTTTCGACCGGTGTTTTAAGTGTCATGGATAGTCGCACAATTTTTGACAATGTGATCATCTGAACGTACTAATTCAGCCCGTCACGATGGTATGTTTCTCAGCTCTGTACGATGAATGGGTGGGGCGGCGTGAATCTAGCCCCACCCACGTCGTTGGGCGATAAATCGTACACGGAGGGTCGTACTATTTTAAACGATAGCACGGTTCGAACGTACTAATTGAGTACTATTTCCTGGTACTATTCTCGAGATGCGTACAATTCTGGGTGGGGCCATCGTGAACCTGGCCCCACCCAATTTGCGGTCGATATTTGAAGGCTTAAAAAAGGCGTACAATTTCTAATATCGGCATAGTTGGAGAGTACTATTTGAGTACTATTTAGTAGTACTACTCCGGATACGCGTACAATTATGGGTGGGGCCAGCTTCACGTAGCTAATGAGTCGGCAGGCGGCTCAGCGCCTTGGAGGGTAGGCAGCGCCGCGGGACAGAGGTGTGCGTGGCAAGCACCGGCTGCCCACCTGTCAGGCGGCAAGCTAGAGGGGGGGAGGAGGAAATATGCTCTTTGGAGAAACTTGACTCTGACAGTAAAAATGTAGACTGACTTTCTTTGTTCTGGTTGGAGGGGTGAGAGTGGGGGGTATTTTAAATGCATGAACCGAGCCGACGGTAGTTGTTTTAACAATAGTACAATACGTCAGTGAAGACAAGGACAGACAAGGGCACCAGCCCAGTAGCTTTTGGAAGTTCTGCCCTCCTATTCTTTCGTATCTCCGGCCCCCTTCCCCCGCCCCTGCCCCTGCCCCCAATCCTGTCCTCGCATTGTCAATTGTTGTTTTGCAATCTGCGAAAGGTCAGGAGCAGGGCGGCGCTAGGGGAGGAGAGGAGGGTGTGGGAGGGGGAAGGGGGCAGGGCCCGGGCGTGAATCCCACAGTCATTGTGGCACCAAAGGGTATGAGCATTTGGATGCGGCGCGTTACACGGCCGTTGGGCTGGAGGCGCTCGCTTGGCTGCAGGAGATATGACTGTGTTGTCACGTTGATCCGCGCATGCGCACAGCCCTTTGCAGATGTAGAAGGGGGAGTGCGAGGGTCAGGGGCATGGCAGAGAGTGGGAGAGAAAGAGAGAGAGGGAGAGAGAGAGAGAGAGAGAGAGAGAGAGAGAGAGAGAGAGAGAGAGAGAGAGAGAGAGAGAGAGAGAGAGAGAGAGAGAGAGAGAAGGAAGGGGGGAGGGACTGAAATAAGGCATCGCGCGTTCATGTGTGTTTCTGCATGCATCGGGCTAAAGAAGACGGTCCGGAATGTTATTTCCGCTGGCACCAAAAAGCAAAAGTTGTTATCCCTCGACAGAAGAAGCCATCCCAGGCGCGCCGGTCGATTACTCACGGGCTTAACGTTCGGTGTCGCTTAATCCCGCGAACTGCACCGCCTCGTGTGTGTGTGTGTGTGTGTGTGTGTGTGTGCGCGCGCGCGCGCGCGAGTAGCGAAAATAAACAAGTTTCCCGCACGTCATTTTCATTTTCTTTATCTTTCGTTTTTCTTCGGTCTTTTGGGTTGTCGCGGTTCTTACGCAATATAACTAACCCGACGCGCCGTTCCGTCCAGCACTTAAGAGGTGTCGTCGAAAATAAAGCAAGAGGAAGAGTGAGTATAGTCGCCACTCTGCCACCACAGCGCGGTGCGCGCGGTAAGCGTGCATGCGTGCTGGGATAAAAAGAAAAAAAGAAAAGATGGATCAGAAATAAAGTGCCAACGTGCCAACGTGTGATGAGGATGACCGGCTGATGAGGCCATTACGGCTGCTTCTACTCGCTCAACTGTTTCCAGTCTGCTAGTTTTTAATTTCCCCTGCACGGGGGAAACACCTTTGAATTTTGGTGTACACATTTTCTGAATTTTTGTGAATTTTCGGGAATTGCAGCTTTATTTCAGTGAATTTCCCAAAATTTTCCAGATTTTTTCCAGAATTTATTTGAATTTTTGTACATTTATCAACATTTTCTGAATTTGCCTGAATTAAGAGGTGTGCAAAAATTTCAAAGGTGTTTCCGATTTGCCTTGTATTCCTTGCTTTATCTTGATTTTTTTTTCGGAACTTTTCCTGATTTTTCTGTTTGAAGTCCTACGTGATACCAAAGTCCAGATACCATGGATTCTCTTAGGCGAAGGACCTCTCCACTTCGGCACACTCATATCTCGATTTTATTGTGTGTGTACCCCGCACGTCGTTGAACTGAGCCCAACCAGCCACCTGCTCCGTGGCGTCATGACGGATTCGGTTCAATATCCCACCTTGGCGGTAGCGAGAGAGTGAGATGGACGTAGCGGCAGTCACGGACAGCAGCAGCAGCAGGAGACAGAGAGACCTTCCAAAATAACGCGAGCGGATTGCAGTCATTGCTGGATGCTAGGCGAGAGAAAGCTGGTGCGGCGTTACATGCAGGCGGCTGTGCTGCGCTGTGCACGTGAGCTCGGCCTGGCCTGCCTGGGCTGGACCGGACCGCCCGGGCCGGGCCGGGCGCGCGCCCCCCGCAGCTTATTGCACACAGCGGAGCGCCAAACACCGTGCGCTCCCGACCATTTTCACTTTCGGATTGTTTAGCCCGCCGGCGGCTGCGAGAGCGCTGCCTAGCCCAGCGGGAGTATGGCGGAAACAAGTTGTCTGCTGTAAAATCACCTCGGCGAGTTTTGCGAAAAGAAAAAAAAAATGAATATGAATAGTCCAAAATGAGTGCATGCCACTAACTTAATAGGGCAGGAATGTCATCTTACTTTACGTGTATTCAAAACAACATATTTTGTCAGGGCAGGGTGTAGTAACATCCTCGGATGACGTCACAGACCGGGGCGGTACTCCCTTTCGTTGCGTTGGCAACTTTTGGACAAGGCTGGACACAGCGCCTCCTCACGCCGCTGCTTACCCAACGATGCGGTGCGGGGGAGGAAGGGAGATAGAGATAGAGGAGAGAAGGAATAGAGGCTAGAAAGAGAAAGAGGGGAGAGGAGCGCCGACGACAAACGAGAGGGAAAATGCTGGCAATGCAACAAGAAGAAAGGAAAAGTCATCGCCATTGCTCGGCCTAGCCCAACACTGGCACCACGCGAAAATGATCTCCCCCGCCCCCCCTCCCGTAAGTGAGCGCAGCCACAGCCCCCTCGCCCCCCTCCCCGTTCCCCCAATTGCGAGTGCTGACGCCGCGGAGGTCACAGAATGTCGCGTGCGTCGTTAAACGCGGCAGCGGTGCGGGATTCCGCACATCACTGCGTCTTGTACAGGTTCAATGTGCCGAACTTATGAAATGTTAATTGCTAAATGCAGTCCTGAATTCTTTTGATTAAATACCAAGACCCTATCTGCTTCCGAAAAAAAAAATACCTGATACGCAAACTTTTAACACCTGACCTTGGTAGTCAACCGCGCATAGATATAGGATACTCCCCTTCCCTAACCTCTCCCTCCACCCACAAGCAGACCCTGGTACAACACTGATTCACTTCCAGTGGCTATACAGATAGGGAGTCCCCTGCCGTACGTGCTCGCTGGAGGTGGTTCGGGGCGGGGCGGGGCGGGGCGCAGGCATCCCTTGTCTCCCTAATCTCCCTTTCATCCCCTCGCCTCGCCTCTCCCCGGCGGCCAGGTCGGGCGGCGCACCGCGCGCCCTCCGCACAAGATATCGCCGCGATATCTCACGCGATCTCGCCTTACACCTTACTGCGGCTGTTTTGTTGTTGGAGGAGGATGGCGCAGGGGAAGGGGGGTTTCAATGTCTCTGTCCGCGCGGCCCCAGGGAGCTGCCGGCGGCGGGTCAGGGCGACGCGCCGCCGGGGCACAGCATTGCGTAGCTGTCGTATGAAGAGAGGAATGTATGGACTCGCGCCCTGTGCCTTGTACCTTTACAGGTATTATAAATGTAAAAAGAAATTTCGTTCTGCTTGGTGGGTTTTTCGGTCGGCGGGCTCCATGGATTTGTCGCTGTTGACGGGCATGCGGCAGTGCGGGGCCCCGGGCCGGGCTGTCCTCGCCTCCCCGTCACGCGGGCCGGGCCGGGCTGTCCTCGCCTCCCCGTCACGCGGGCCGGGCCGGGCTGTCCTCGCCTCCCCGTCACGCGGGCCGGGCCGGGCTGTCCTCGCCTCCCCGTCACGCGGGCCGGGCCGGGCTGTCCTCGCCTCCCCGTCACGCGGGCCGGGCCGGGCTGTCCTCGCCTCCCCGTCACGCGGGCCGGGCCGGGCTGTCCTCGCCTCCCCGTCACGCGGGCCGGGCCGGGCTGTCCTCGCCTCCCCGTCACGCGGGCCGGGCCGGGCTGTCCTCGCCTCCCCGTCACGCGGGCCGGGCCGGGCTGTCCTCGCCTCCCCGTCACGCGGGCCGGGCCGGGCTGTCCTCGCCTCCCCGTCACGCGGGCCGGGCCGGGCTGTCCTCGCCTCCCCGTCACGCGGGCCGGGCCGGGCTGTCCTCGCCTCCCCGTCACGCGGGCCGGGCTGGGCCGGGCCGGGCCCAGACACCCCCTGGAACACCGGAAGCGACTCTTATCGTCTCTCGCAGCCCCCGAAACATCACCCCTTCTCCTCCCCCTCCTTTCACTATAACCCCTCACCCCCTCATGCCCCGGCCGCAGCCGACCGCTAACGTCATCAACCGCCTCGCCTCTCGAAACCACTGCCGCCCTCCCGGCCGCGCCCGCTTCCACCCGCCACCCTTCATTTCTGTTCCGGAAAAGCGTTTCGCTGCTTCCGGTAGTCCGGTCTAATGCTTGCTACGTAGTATGGGGACCACTCCACCTCGTGCAGGGGCAAATTTTGATCGAGTTTGATCGGAGTTCTATGCTATATTCACCAATTAAGAGAAGATTGTGTTTCCACGCCTGCACTTGTGTAATATTCTCACCAGCTCAGGCGTGTAAACGGACTCATCTTTTCACGCACGAATCATAGCAGGGGGTGGCCCGATCCCCCTACTGGAAACACCTCTAATTTTGATTAGAGGTAAATTTACCTCTACTGCAATATACCTCTAATAATATTGCTGAGAAAATACCTCTACAAGATTTACCTCTACGGTTAGGAGTAAAACACAGAGTTGGGAATTTACCTCTAAAAAGTTTTAGGAGTAAAAACTCTCCTACTGTTTTTTACATGTAAACCTTGACGGGGCGTAATCACGGCTACGTCAGTTACCTCTCTACACTTGAGATGAAAATTGCGCAGTTCGGGAAAGACGTGCGACGGTCACCCGGCGAGAGCCGCAGTTGTCGAAATGGATTCTGTGAACCAAGTTGTCCTCCAGCCATGCCTAAGATAGGCAGCCGTGCCTGACACGCGTGTGTTGCGGGCTGAGCCCCGCCACCGGCGTCGCCCTGTTTTACCGACACTGTTCATTACGTACACTCATTTATTCGCACTAGGGTTCGTATTTTTACGGAAAATGAAAATTTTTGGAAAAGAAGTGGATTTTCTATCCGATTTTTTTTTTTGAAAATTTGGAAAACGTTGGGAAAATTGTTGATTCCATGAAATCTGCGTTTCTGCTGACAAAAACAATACGAAATGGTCTAATAACGTTCGCATTTTTCATCCCTCTCTTAAAGCGTTTGCCATCGTTCTGAACAATGAACACGTAGCAAAAAATGTGTTTCAACACAATTTGAGTTTTCGTATATTTATCTAAATTTTTCGACACCCATGTTTTTTTTTCGGTAAAAGGATAAACGGAATTTTTTTGTTAATTTTTTTTCGGATAAGTTTTCGAGCTGCCGAACCCTAACTCGCACTTGGCATTCAACACATTTTTACTAGTTCGTGTGTATATTATGAGCTCAGTGTCAGCCGTCACTATTACCCGTGGCCGCGGTCCAGACCAGTACCCCGCGAGTACCTGCGGGGTTGCGGGGTAAGGTGACCGGCCTTACATCTCCGTGGCCGTGGCCCTGGAGCGTGTAAAGTTAAGTACGCGTGAGCTCAATTGTCCGACCTGATGATTTCCTCAAAATCCAAAAGAGTGCCTTGCTTTTTTTCTGATTTTGTTTACACGGGTGAAGTGGAGAGGGAATGGGTATCATGGTCGGAGCACACCTCAAATTCATTGTTTTGTTTTTTTTAAAGAGCTATTTAAAAAAATTGAAAAATTGGTAGGCCCCTACCTAACTCGCAACCTGCGAGCCCCGCCTGCTTAACTTCGGAGTTCTGATGGGATCCGGTGTGTTCCAGGCGACCGCCACCCCGCGGGCACGAGAAGTCCTCTCCGCTTCGGGGAGAGTCCCCGCTTAAGGCTGGCGGCCTGTCAGGCCCGCCGTACTACCCTATTTAAACAGCGCCTTGAAGCCGTAGGTAGCATTTCAGACCAGTGCCTCCAGAAGGGCTGGCTCTTGCGGGCTCTTCGTTGTTGGCCGAGAAGCGAAAGAGCCCGCAACAGCCCGCAGCGAGGCGCACAGCGAGCGGGCGGGTTCGGGTGTTCCTCCCGAAGCCGGCTTTAGCATTCGTGAATTCGTGTGTCGCGGCCCGTCCGGGCGGAGGCTGTGCTGCCGAAAAGAGCCCGCAGGAGCCCGCGCCAGCCCGCGCCAGCTACCGTGAGCCGTGAGCCTGCGCGCTTGGATTGCGGGCTGACTGCGAGCTGCTGTGCGCTGTGCGTGGGGCTGGCTGACGCGTCACAGGGTTACAAGGTTACAGGTTACAGATATTGTGTGCACTAGTCAAGGCACTGGTCCAGTCAATTATGACTATTTTCTTAAGTTGTTTCTGAAGTATTATTTCTCTGTGTAATTTACACTTGTTGTTAGCGCTAGTCAAGGCACTAATCCAGTAAAAAAAAATATAAAAATAAAACTTTTATATCATTCTGTCAAATTGAAACTGTTTTAGAAAAAATTAATACCTAACCGCCACCCCCACATTTTGACGAGGAGGTAGGGATAATATTGGTGTGGGAACGGGGTTCAAAAAAGTGACATATCGATATTGGCTTAGTAATGGGGGTGTCGGTGAACGCGCTGGTGCGGTCGGTTGCCTACTCCCTCTCCCCGTAAGGCGTCGTGGTCCCTGTGGGTAGGCAAACCCGCCTGCGCCGCCGCCGGGTGCCGTGCCGTGCCGGCCGCCGGTCCACGGTCCACCCCGGCCCGGCCCCGGGCCCGGGCTGATGCCTCTGATGGTGCCGAGAGAGTCCGAGCGGGCTGAGCGCAGCCGGTGCGGGCTCTTTGCGGGCTCTTTCGTTCGGCAGCGGGCTGGGCTGGGCTGGGCTCCTACAATTTGTGGTGCGGGCTGTTGCGGGCTCTTTCGCTTCTCGGCCAACAACGAAGAGCCCGCAAGAGCCAGCCCTTCTGGAGGCACTGTTTCAGACCAACGACTGGGCACCACCGGACCGCATGACCGGTCAGTGGGAGGTAGAGGCAAGGCAGGACGATAGAGGGGGAGAAAAGCAGAAAGAGAAGTTTTTGCGGAAGAGTAAGCGTACGGTTGGTTAGACCTGTACTGACCCGCTCCCGCACAGGTCATGGAAAAGCTGTTTACTAAGGAGCCAGATTCATAGGCCTTACTTCCCCACGAGGGACCACCCCCCGTGGCATGGGACGGAACTTCCTGACAACTCGCTTTCGCTGCCAGTGAAGAACCTACCTGGGAATTGAACCCAGGCCCCAAGTGCCGAGTCTCATGACACCCCGCGGCTTTCGTGGTACTAAGACCACTAGACCGTCGGCGATTCCACGAGAGAGCTCCGTTGAAATGGAGGGTTTGAATTCCACGCCAAGCTGCTGTCCTCGGAAAAATTTATATTTTATAGCAATACTTGAACCCGGGCTCTGCGGCCCCCGGATCATCACTAAGCCGGCACGGCTACGACGCCATGGTACTAGTCGGCTTTCCATTAGGGGTGACGATGCGAAGAGCCGTAGTCGCCGACGAACCGGTACCGGTCGCGTCATCAGTACGCCTGCTCTCCTTGCTGAGACAACCCAGCCGCGTGGCGACATTGGTATTCACATCGGCACCGTTAGGAGCACTGGGTGGGCACAGGTTCGAATACCGATCACAATACTTTTTTTTCTTTTTTTTTCGAAGTAGCTTTGTCTCTCTCATATGCCTGACGCACAAGCACAGTGGATAAAAAGGATTAAGTAGGTAAAAAATAAATCAAAACAAATCCGCACTCGACATTGATGTCGTCGCCGGTGAAAGCACGAGTTGGACAGAGGTTCTAATGCCACCCCTATCTGTAACTTCTTTTTCTTTTATTTTTTTCTTCTTTTTTAAGTTGGTAGCTTTGCTACGCGGTAAATTTGTTTCTTAAAAACAAAAATCTTTTTTAATGCTTTGGGCAACTGCAAATAGGCAAAACTACGTACTGATAAAAAGAAATAAAAAGAAGAAAAACAGGGTGGCATTAGAATCTCTGTCCAACTCGTGCTTTCACCGGCGACGACATTAATGTCGAGTGTGGATTTGTTTTGATTTATTTTTTACCTACTTAATCCTTTTTATCCATCCACTGTCCTTTGCCTAGGGCAACTGAAAAAGACAAAGCTACTTCGAAAAAAAAAATTGTGATCGGTATTCGAACCTGTGCCCACCCAGTACTCCTAACAGTGCCGATGTGGATACCAATGTCGCCACGCGGCTGGGCTGTCCCAGCAAGGAGAGCAGGCGTACTGATGACGCCACCGGTACCGGTTCGTCGGCGACTACGGCTCTTCGCAGCGTCAGTGACGCTGCGTCACCCCTAGTGGAAGGCCGTCTTGTACCATGGCGTCGTAGCTGTGCCGGTATAGTGATGTTCCGGGGGCGGCAGAACCCGGGTTCAAATCTTGCTATAAAATATAAATTTTTCCGAGGACAGCAGCTTGGCTTGGAATTCAAACCCCCCATTTCAACGGAGCTCTCTCGTGGAATCGCCGACGGTCTAGTGGTCTTAGTACCACGAAAGCCGCGGGGTGTCATGAGACTCGGCACTTGGGGCCTGGGTTCAATTCCCAGGTAGGTTCTTCACTGGCAGCGAAAGCGAGTTGTCAGGAAGTTCCGTCCCATGCCACGGGGGGGTGGTCCCTCGTGGGGAAGTAAGGCCTATGAATCTGGCTCCTTAGTAAACAGCTTTTCCATGACCTGTGCGGGAGCGGGTCAGTACAGGTCTAACCAACCGTACGCTTACTCTTCCGCAAAAACTTCTCTTTCTGCTTTTCTCCCCCTCTATCGTCCTGCCTTGCCTCTACCTCCCACTGACCGGTCATGCGGTCCGGTGGTGCCCAGTCGTTGGTCTGAAATGCTACCTACGGCTTCAAGGCGCTGTATAAATAGGGTAGTACGGCGGGCCTGACAGGCCGCCAGCCTTAAGCGGGGACTCTCCCCGAAGCGGAGAGGACTTCTCGTGCCCGCGGGGTGGCGGTCGCCTGGAACACACCGGATCCCATCAGAACTCCGAAGTTAAGCAGGCGGGGCTCGCAGGTTGCGAGTTAGGTAGGGGCCTACCAATTTTTCAATTTTTTTAAATAGCTCTTTAAAAAAAAACAAAACAATGAATTTGAGGTGTGCTCCGACCATGATACCCATTCCCTCTCCACTTCACCCGTGTAAACAAAATCAGAAAAAAAGCAAGGCACTTTTTTGGATTTTGAGGAAATCATCAGGTCGGAAAATCGAGTTGCAATCGCAGAGGATAGCAGGCGACTCTCCTTACGGTTCGTTGGGGTCGGACAAAACGAGGTCGGACAAAACTATCACACCTTGAGTGCCAGGTCGGACGACAGAAAGAAACGTGTGACGGTGGCGGGCGCAAAATTCACGAGGCTGGACAAAAAGAAGGTCGGACAACCCATGTGCTTCGAAGGGCACGGGCCACCAAAGGGCTGGAGAAAACATTCTCGGGGTTTTTCAGATACCTAGTATTCTGTTATTTCATTAGATGCAAATATGTTAGAGGTAAAACACTCCCTTTCTTAGATGCAAATCCATTAGAGGTCAAATTACGGTTATTTTTGTAGAGGTGTAATCGTTAGATGCATTCACTGATTTTTCTTAGAAGCAAAACTCTAGTTGGTCTTAGAAAGATTTTCACTTCTTGCTGTATCCGAGTAATTTGCCTCTAAAAACTAGAAGCACTGCTCTTAGATGGAAATTTTGCCGTATTCTGTTAGATTGAAAATACTTAGATGGAAAACTGAATTCTTTTAGAAGCATTTTCTTTAGATGAATTGGACCAATCTCTCACAGAACCCATTTCGACAACTGCGGCTCTCGCCGGGTGACCGTTGCACGTCTTTCCCGAACTGAGCAATTTTCATCTCAAGTGTAGAGAGGTAACTGACGTAGCCGTGATTACGCCCCGTCAAGGTTTACATGTAAAAAACAGTAGGAGAGTTTTTACTCCTAAAACTTTTTAGAGGTAAATTCCCAACTCTGTGTTTTACTCCTAACCGTAGAGGTAAATCTTGTAGAGGTATTTTCTCAACAATATTATTAGAGGTATATTGCAGTAGAGGTCAATTTACCTCTAATCAAAATTAGAGGTGTTTCCAGTAGAGGTACTAGAGGCAACCCGTCTGTCGTAGCCGGTTCTCCTCTTAAAGTACAGAAGTGATCGTTAACAGCGGTAGTGTTCCGCGATCTGCTAATTTCAGCGCTTTAATATTCATCCAAGCTGTCCAAATTAAAGGAGATTGAAATATTTAAAAGTTTAATTTGAAATTCACTTTTGGAAGGTTTGCAGAGAAAGCACTTTAAAGACATAGAGAGATAGCGCCACCGAGCGGCTGCGCGTTGACTACTTCGGGACTTCACTGGAAATCAAAGTGTACGAATGTCGCACACCTGCAGGTGTGTGAATGTTTGTCGCACACTTGCAGGTGAGCGAAAAACCATTCGCACACTTGTAGGTGTGTGAATGACTTTTCGTACACTTTCAGGTGTGTGAATGACCATTCGCACACTAGTGGGTGAGCGAATTTCGATTCGCACACCTAGAAAGCCCGGCCTTTCCATGGGTTTTAGCAAGTGTACGAATGGCCATTCGCTCACATGCATGCGAATAATCATTCCCACACCTACAAGTGTGTGAATGGTCATTCGCAGACCTACAAGTGTGCGAATGGTCGTTCGCTCACCTGCAGGTGTGCGACATTCGTACTCTTGGATTTCCAGTGTTGGCAACTCGGCGCGCCCGGCGTACATCTCGGCTGTTCACACAATCGAAATTAAATAATTAACATTCTTTTTCACGTAATATGTAGTTTGAAGTCACTTTTATGGTTGCGGACGTCGCTGTACGAAGTTTCAAGAGTCGTCATTGTGTAGGACCAGGAACACCCGAGTGAAATGGTCAATTAAAAAGCGATAGTGTTCCGCAATTTACTCATTTCAACCCTTTAATTTTTCTCCAAACTTTCCCAATTAAAGGAGTTTGAAATATGTTAAGATATGTTCAATTCCCTATATACTAGTTTCGGTCTAGCCTGCAGTGAACCGTAATATGTAATTACATGAATATTTATCTTACTGAAAGCTAACAACCAATCAGGAGCTTTGGCCTTCCCTCCCATGATTCCGTGCGTCAGTGAACAAGTCAGTTCAGTCAAGCACGGCGCGCCCGGGCGCTTCTGGAGTGCATCTCGGGCTCGGCATTTTACGTTATCGAAAAAAAAATAACGTAATTCGCGGTTTAAAGTCGTTGTTGAGGTTGCATACGTCGCTGCACGAAGTTTTAGGTGTCGCCATCGTGTAGAAGTGTGGGTTCGAATGATTTGTTGTCTGTCTACGTCACGTCTGTGGGTTGGGGGCGGAGTGAGATAAATAGTGCTTCAAAATACTTTTTATTGCGTTGGATTTGTGAAATGAACGTCAAGGACTACTGAAATGAAAGCCAGTATCGATGCAACTTGGGATGCAACTTCTTCCTAGGTGAGTGACATAACCTAATAACATAGACGATGTTGTTTACAGTGAAGCTGTGAAACTGTTCGGTGAACATTAGAGTATGGTCTGAGTATTGAAATCAGGTAACCCCATGGCCTGACAAGTAAGAGTTACTAACAGTAGTAGAATTTCCTTATATTTCGTTTAATTTAGATTTGCATCCTTGCTTGGTTCCCCAGAGCGTTTTGCCACCACAAGTTAACCCCAGCTGAACAATTTCATTAGTTCGGTGTGGATTTTGAATTGTATTAGTGGAAGTGCGCCCATTTTTGATATACGACAATAGGCATTTGTAATAAAAAAGAATAATAGGTTTGTAAATCGTAAACTGAATATTTGGTGTCTCATCATTCTACTAAAGATAATATATAAAAGTGTGGTTTGAGTATTTAGATCTTACTAGTCTTAAACCTAACAAGAAACAAGAAAAGAGTTTGGGTATTACCTTGGTAAATTTTGTAGCATTTTGTTCCTAACCTACTCCGTATTTCCCAGGGATACGATTTCTGATTGAGCTACATCATGTGCTTACCCAAACTTACTCATTGATCCGTTTTGCCTAAAAATTCAGATTGAAAAAAGGTCACTCCACTAAGTCGTTGATAGAGAAAAAAATAGCTTTGAAAAAATTGTTATTTTAATGAGATTTGTCTCTTACAAATATTTGGGGCGATACTGTGGATAGGATTTTGGTGAGAGACCGTACTTGTAATATATTAGTTATGCCAGGAGTGTTTACATTAATACAGTCTTTCTAAAACATTGAACTTCATACTTATTATTAATATATAGCCATATAACCATTGAAATGACACAATTGTTTTAATTCTATCCTGAATAGCTGACATTCATTTCAAAATAGATACGCCTCATCATTTAAAGGTCCTGAGTCTTTGTGAATGTCTTGATCGTATTTAAAGTTACTGATAACATAAACAGTGCTGTTAGCAATGTCTCTATGGTGCTGTTCGGGTGAGATCAGAGTGGGGTTTGAGCATCATAATCACGTGGCCTGAAAAGTGATAGGTGCTGTGTTTGAAATGACTCACTTGTATGTGTTTTCATTTTATTATCTTGTTTCATTCCCTCATTCTGCAACTTCTTGTTGAGCCGCCCCACCAGCTAACTGCATTCTGCAATATGGTATTGGTGCTGCATAAAGCTAAAGACATAAGATAATAGACATTTATTCATAAAAAGCTGTGTTTGTACAGGTTTTAATTGCAAACAAACATATAGAGTCAAAACTTGCTAAAATAATACACGTATTGAAGTATCATGACTCTTCGACCTTTTTAGAAGATGAAAACAGTTGGGACGTGATTGAGATTAATTTTTTTTTTTTTTTTTTTTTTTTTTTTTTTTTTTTTTTTGCATTTTGTTCTGAACCTTTTTTGTGTTTCAAAGTGATGCACCATCTTTTCGAGCTATTTAATGTGCAAGTCGACCCTCTACCAGAATCCATTTTGTCTTTGATTCTGTATGAGAGAATGCATGTTCCACAAATATATCAAAAAAGAGTAAATTTCTTTTCTAAAGTAATTGTTTGTTTAAAGAGCTTTGACACATGTAAATATTAGGGGACATAGTGTATAATTTAGGTGAGAAATTGTTTATAAAATCTTAGAGTTATGCTGAGAGTTTCTCCTTTTAATCAGTCATGAAATTAGAGTCATATAGTAAATGAAATGCTGTAGAAGTTTTGTGTGCATTCTGCCTGAAGCTGCTATCATTTTTGTAAATGTGAATTTGCCATCTCATTTTAGAGCTCCTGTGTTGAACACTTTTATTTGTTTAAATGGTATTTGAACATTTAAAAGTGTTGAAGGGTTGAACTCTAGGTTTATCAGTGTATGCCTTTCAAAGTTAGTAACTTTAAAGTTACGGAAACGAATGTTTGACTTACCATTGACACTTAGTGACTTGTGAGTTGACTTGAACTTATCTCTGACAAAGTATTAGTAAGCTGTTGTTCCCCCCCCCCTTACCCCCCCCCCCCCTTCTCCTGCCCCATACTCTCATTTCATTACGCCCAACTCCCACTCCCACCCCCACACCTAGTCCCCCGCTACTCCCCCCTTTCTGAGGGTTGGCTGCCATATAGGTTGCCCAGTTGTCCATCTGTGAGGCAATCGAGTTGAGCTCTTCTTCAGGTTTTAGTGTTTTAGTCTACTTTCCTCACCTCACCAGACACAACTTTTCGTGTGAGCGGTGTGAGCGTGCGCACTGCTTGTGTCAGGAGCAGCGCAGGGCAGCCTGAGGCGCGTAGGTGACAGCCCGTGACGCGTGCGTGCGCGCGCGGGCGCGTGCCCAGTAGGGAATGACCGTCGCGTGGGGTAGGGGCGCGGGGCGCGGGCGAGGCGCGAGGCGAGGGCGCGAGACTTTGCCGGACGCGTCCGCGCGCGCCTCGTTATGCGGACGCGGCCAGCCCGCAGGGGTTCGGTTTCCTCGGCGCGGGCCAGGTCGGGGCCGGGCCGGGCCGGGCCGGGCCGGGGCCGGGGGGAGTGTTCGCGTGCCCGCCGCCGATTTGTTGCCCGTTTTCGGAGCTCAACTCCGCTCTGCCCCGGCCCTCCCGGCCCCGGCGCCGCCGAGTGGCGCGCCTTCTACAAATAGACCGAAATAAAGCGCGCACTCCGCGCCTGCCTGCCAGTTTCACCCGTTTTCGCTCACGACGTGATTCTTACTCCCACCCTCGAGTAGGAGTATTTTGAGCCGTGCAAGAATAGAGGGATTCGTTTCATTTCTGAAGAAAAAAAAGAAGAAAAAAAGGGAAAAAAAACTTCATACATGCAACGCTGTAAGTCATGCGATGTTTCAAAGCGAAACGTATCTATTCTTTGACGTTGTTTCCTTCATTCGCACTACGTTAATAGTTTTTGCTTAAACGTAATTTTTTCTCAGTGAAATGAGGTTCTCGGTGCAAGTACCTCCTCGCCTTGACTGTGCGATGCGCTCTTCGCCCTCTTTCCCTCCCTCCCTCCCTCCCTCCCTCCCTCCCTCCCTCCCTCCCTCCCTCCCTCCCTCCCTCCCTCCCTCCCTACCTCACCATCCCCTCCCTCCCTACCTCACCATCCCCTCCTTCCCACACCCGCACTGCTCGGTTGCGTGAGAGGTGCGCGTAGCGGCTAGTACGTAGCTTATCTGGCGGGCTGCGTTCGAGGCGCCGTGAGGTCCGACTGTCTCTCTCGCCCCCGTGCGCTCCGCCGCCGGACGCGCTAGGCGGACGCGCTCCTGCTCCCTCCGCTATCCGCGCGATCCGTGTCATAGAGCAGCGACCCTGCTGCCGGCCCGGGGCTCGGGGCTGGGCTGGGGCGTCTTGCGTAGGAACAAGTGTGCGATAAGGTAAATATGCGCTAAAACGACACGCACGTCCGGCGTGCCGAAAAGTCATCTTTTTTTTTTCCCCGCGTATCTGCGCTACGCTAATCGTTATTTACAATGGCGATATAAACGAGGGACTATTTGGTGCGGCCCCATCTTAGGTACTCACTTTGCGGCGCCATTGTCTCGCTGTCTCTGCCAAGTCGTGCAGCGGTTAGCTGATTGGCCTTGAGCCTAACGCCCGGTCGGTGTTCTTTATTGAGGCAATGCGGGACGGATCCAGGAGAAGGCGAGGGCGGGTTGGACTTAGCTCGCTGTCATTTAGCCGGCGCACGAAAGTATGGTACACAAGTTTACAGACTGATGATATCGCAGCTGTAAACGCTTCGCAGCCTATGCTAAACAACGTGCCGCAGCGGAATCTCTCTCTTTTTTTACGCCTGCTTTCAACCAGGTCGTCATGTATATTTTAGAGGTGTACCCCTAGGGGTGGGCCGGGCAGCGCTGTATGATAGCTCCATTAATGCATATACACACTGATTCGCTAATGAAGTTATTTTCGCTCAGCCAATTAATCTGCAGCCCCTGGCCCGGTCGCGGGAACTGGATTTATGGTGGTGTGGGCTCGTCAAAGTTTCGGAAGGGAAGGGGCGGAGGGGAAGGGGCTCCAGGGAAATCCCGCATATAGGCATTTTCCATGCTGCCTCTATCCCGCGCGTCCGGTTCCAGGACTTTGAAGGGGTGCGGGGTGGGGTGGGGTGGGGTGGGGTGCGGTGGGGTGGGGTGGGGCGGGGTGGGGCCGGGAACAGAGCAGGGGCAGCTCCGCTGTCCTGCGGGCGCACCTTTGCATCAGCCACCCCGCCCCGCCCCACCCGCCGCGCCCCACCCCACGTCATGCGCCGCCCCGCCCCGCCACGCCCCGCCAGAGTTGGCGCCTAATGTTGGCAATTAAATCAGCTCTTCCTCAAAGGGACACAGGCGCCGCGCTGACGAGCCTCTGCTATTAGCAAACGTGGCCCTTTGCTTTTGTTTCGACTCTGCAATGCTTCGCCCTCTCACTCTCTCCCTCTCTCACTGCCTCCCTCTTCACCCCTTTCTCCGCCTCCTCCTCTTCAATCCCAATTATAAAAAGGGAAAAAAAAGGTTTTTTAAATTATTTTTTTTTAAAAATTATTATGCAAAGCATTTGCATCGTACGTTTGTTCAGAGGGGCCTCAAGGAAGGAGTGCTGCTTTTCCTCCGTGGGATGAAAATGGTTCCGAAATGTCCCAGTACTATACCCAGTTTTTTTTTCCTGTCCTTGGAAAATCGAAACGGAAAAGTAATACGGTTTCCCTCCAGAAGGGACGCGCTGGAATGGGGAAAAGGCTGTAAAATGCTCGTCAGCCCGCGGCCGCCCGCGCCGCTCTGTGCCGTGCGGAGCCCGTGAGGGTCGGTAAATGTTGCCATGAATGTCATACTCCGGCAGGGCGCGCAAATCTTGCGGTGCGAGTTGTAAATTGATGACTCGCTGTCCTCGCCCCGCTCGTCTCATCCCCCCGACCCCCCCCCCCCCCCCATGTCCTGTTGGCGGTTTGCCCTCCGCTTCCCCTCCCGCTGTCAGCGCTGCCCTTGTCACTTGCCTTGTATGCCTCGCGCCTCGCATTCCCTTCATCTGCACGAACAAAATATGCGGTGATAATTCGTGCATGATGTGATACTTTTCAGCACTCAGTTCGAAAACCACCGTTATTCATATTTATATATTTAAAAACCCAAAGAGCGGTTCTGTGGCCGCCATGGAAACTTGTATACTATAGCCCTGGCCGCTTCAGCGTCAATGTGCTCCCCACTCCTCAGCCTCACACCACCTCTTTTGGACATGAACAATAACGCGCTATACGTCGCGTATCTCCTCGCCATAAATAAATTATGTGATGACTCGTTTTACGTCCCAGCACGGCCACAGAAAAGGCGTTCTGGTCGTACTCCAACACTGACACTCTGCGTCTAAAAGTAGAGCCTTACGTTCGTAAGCGTGCCCCTCGCTTAAGCGCTGCAAGGTCATACGTTCTGTTACAAGCCCTCTTGCTGTCTGATCAAAAATTCTTGAATGTCAATCTTCGTGCCCTTGATGAAAGAGCTTTCCTGCCACACCTTAGCATTCCGCTAAAGAAACCTATAGGCTTTTCAAATTTTACAGCGTCGCATGCGATTGAAATCGCGCAGAAATCGCGGGCATGCACCTGCAATCGGGCGCACATTTCCGCCGAGTGCCCCCTCCCCCCCCCCTCCCCTTCGTGTTCCGTTCTTATCCGCCGTCATCTCCCGCGTACGTGTGCTGATTGGCAATGTAATGACCGGCGCGACGCGACGTGACGCGCTCCGCCGCCGCGGCGCTGCCGTTTTGGGCGAGACATATTTTTTACCCCTGCTCTCTTTTCGGCGACCTCTCTCTCCCTTGATTTACACAGAATGTGTTGTCGGAATCCTTGTAATTACAAGACGCGAGCGGGGCGTTCAAGTAGTATACGGGGTTCATATTGCGGTTTTTGAAGGTATGACGTTTCACGGTTTCACGATACATCGAACGTGCCTTTGAGGAGGGAGGAGGGGTACTTACAATCTGGGCGTAATTTTAACGAGTCCCATATTGCTTCCGGCGCAACGCTGTGGTTCGCATACCCGCAGAGCGAGTGCGCCGAAAAGGAGCGGCCCAGCGTCCCTGTCTGTACCTTGGGCCTGGCCGGGCAGGGCCGGGCCGGGCCGGGCAGCCACGAGTCGAGTCCGTCTCGACTTTTGCTCGACATTAGCTATGGCACTGGTGAAGGGCGTGGCCGACAGGGCCACAGGGCCCGGCCCGGCGGAGGCAACGTCCTGCGAAGGAGATAGCCACCCGTCGCGAACCCCCCTTCGAAATTAATAACCCGCTCTCATTTGAACCATGACAAATAGAGGTATTAGTACCCGTCCGTTTCGAGTACCTCCCGTGAGCTGCGTCCGAAAAGAAAAGGCGGAAAACGAAAAAGACCGCGGTCAGAGCGTCGCCTCGGCGCGGCTAGTTCTTGCTTCGGACGCGACCCTTCCGCGGGCGCGGCGGATACCTCCGCGGCCCGGCCCGGGTACCTCCGAGTACCGCCCGACACCGCCGGCAGAATGCGATTAGGACCCGGCCGGTCATTAGCTGCCAGGGGCATAACGAAGAGGAAAGGGTTTGGCCATCTTCAGACCGACTGTCAATGCATCACGTTTGACGGAGCCTGCCCTGGCGGGGGGAATGGCGTTCCGAAAACATCCATCCGCAACCGTGCATGGAGGCGGAGGCGTGCGGCGTGCGGGGCGGACTGACTGGGGAGCGCCTAGGAGGGCGTGCTCCTGCTAATACGCGATTGAGATTCTCTCATCCATGTGCTGATTATGAGAATCGTATTAATTTGACTTTTTATAGAATCGTGATTTCGAGACTGTTTTGCAGTGTATCGCTGTGGCTACGAAGGGCACTGCGCGTCTGCGCGTGCGGGAGGACACGGCGGGATACAGAGAGGAGAGTGGACAATTCGACACGGCCATTGTCAAAAGCGGGGCGTGGCGTGGCGGGGCGGGGCGGGGCGGGGCGGGGTGGGGCTAGGTAGCGAGCGCGCGTGTTGACGAGTGACCACAGGCCGCCACAGGCTCGCCCGGCCGCTGCCTGTAACATCACTCACTCTGCTCTCATCTGGAGCCCGCCGAGGAACCTGCCCTCCTGGACCCGGCGTTATCGTGATGCAAAACGCTGCGTCGGCCGTGACTGTCCGTCTGACACACCGCCGTGCAGATTGTGGGAGAGAGGAGTGTAACTGAGGCGATGAAAAGTATCGGATGAATTAGGTCGTCTGAAATTTACTTTAGATGTGTTTGGATTATGTGACTCTGCAAACCCTCGAATCCAATTTATCACGCAAACTGGGTGAGGACACTTATTCCATGCTTAAAAGGAGTGAGAATTTTTAACCTCACCCTCTTCGAGCAATATATTTTTTTATCCTCACTCTATTTGGTTGAGGGTTTTTCAGCCTAACTTTATTTGAGCACGAATCCTCACTTTATACTCAAATAGAGCGAGGAAAAAATTTCTCACTCTCCAGACAGTTATAAAATTGCCCTTAAATTCTCACTCGTATGGGAGCGAGAACCGTTTCAGTGGAAACGGTATCGTCTCAACTTGCGTGTAGTCCTGCGTCAGGTCATTTAGTAAAATACAATATTTAGTCCATTTCTGACCGAAATTGCCTTTATATTTTAGGTGCGAGTCGTACGCCGTACATCACATCCATCTCAGCTCAGCTCCGCCGTCTTCAGAATAATGCAACATGGAGGTGAGTCATTTACCAGAGAGTGGCTGAGACCCCTGCGGGATAGGCACTCCCGTCGTGCACTGGTGCGAGACGGCTGCCTACCTCGCAGGCGCCCGTGCGGGAGCAGGTAGCTCTAGCTCTGCCGATTACTTGAGCATAACTTTTGCAGTCGATCCTAGGGGGGAGTCGCATCGAAAAATCATTAAACGCGGCCCCAAAAAATTCATTAAAACAAGGGCCAAATAGAACACAAAATGAATTTTGTGATAAGTATGGAACTCGTTCTTTACATAATTATGTGCTACAGAGGTAGGAGTTTAAAACGTTGTGTGAGTCGAGTGAAGACATTTTCATCTCAGATTTCATCACCGTTCGTGTGTGCAGGGGAAGTTATTCCCGGGACACTAGCCCTTGCTCGTCTCGGGTGTTCGGCGAGGTGCTCGGGCCTTCCTCGGTCCTCCCGCTCGGGTCCGATTGTTGGGGCGCATAAAGGAGCGCGAGCTGGCGCGAGCCGACTCGGTCTACGACTAGACTCGGGGACTTAGAATGAAAACTCGCACAAAATTTGTTAAGAGTTCTCAAAATAATACTATTAAACGTTAAAAAAGGTTCATTGCTGCAATGCAGAGGAAGGCTTCTAGCTGAGATCAGAGCAAGTTTCATGTCTGTGGGTATTGTGCTTGCTGAGATTGAAAAATCCACTTATAAGTTGGGTTATGGACTTAGAATGAAAACATTCAAACTTTGTTAAGTGTTCTCAAAATAATACTATTAAACTTGAAAAATAGTTCATTGTTGGAATAAAGACCAGCATTTCCAGTTTCGAATGGTATAACTATTATGCCTGTAGGTATTGTGAGATCTGAGATGAAAGTGTGGACAGTTAAGGGTTACACTCGACTGAGAACAATACTCGTTCTTTTCACCACTCAGGAGAGAGGTGGTGGTAAAGAACGAGTAAAAAATTATAAAAAAAAAATCAAAATAAATCAAGAAGAAATATACAGAAAATTCCGAAACACCGAGAACAAATGAACAAAAAACTGAAAAAAAATATTTAGAGAGAAGTAGGGGGAAAAATCAAAATGTATTAAAAAGTGACAGAAATTTTCGTCGATAAACCAAAAGAAAAATCATAACAAAAATGTATAAAAAAGTAAATGTCAAAAAAGTCACTGTACATATTTTGTTTGAGTGATCTCCCCCCCACCCCTCCCCTCGAGTTGATCATATCCTGGATGGATACAGCAGAGGGAAAAAACACGGGGTAGTCGATGTTCTATGACAAAAGTACAAATCTTAGCCGGTGCACAAATAACTCGACGTCAGCCTGACTGGGTGCGGCTGCCGCCTCGCTACGCGTCTCGACCGCCCAGGTCAATAGTCTCGAACAGCATACCAGGAAGGAACCGCGCGAAGGACAAGAATACGACTGCAGGAGGGGCAGGGGACGGGGTAGGAAAAGACGACTTAGAGGAGCAGTCAATGCTATGGGTATTACGCGCGTGGCATCTTCAAACGTGCTCGGTGCCCGTGAGATGCGCGCGGCGCTCGAAGGCGAGCAGGTCTCTTTTCTCTCTCTCTCTTCCTTTCCCCATCTTTCTCTCACTTCCCTCCTCATATTTTTCGCCCTTCACTCCCCCAGTCACATGTATTTTTTTTTTCTCACTCTAGAAGCAATAAAAGTTACTACCTGTTAAGAGTCCCGAGTACCGGCCTCTTCCATGATCACCGTTTTTTTCATGCTTTAGAATTTTGCGCAACTAAAAAGCGTGCGTACCGTACACCGCAGGGAAAAGCGACGACCTTCGCTGGAGTTGTTTTCTGGCGGGCACTTAATTATCGTCTCATTATCAAAGCGACGAGAGATGGTCGTGCAGATTTATCTATGTAGGAGCTAGGAGTTTCAAGTCCGGCTGTGCGCAGTAGGGGTCACACCCCATGGGAACAACGATTCTGAATGAATAAGAGGGCGTGCATGTGTGTGTGTGTGTGTGTGTGTGTGTGTGTGTGTGTGTGTGCGCGCGCGTGTGTTTATGTTCGCGCTTACGTGTGTGAATTCGCCGACTGCGGCGCGGCGTGGCGCGGGGCGGGGCGGCCATCTCAACGGACCTGCTCAGCCTTACTTGTTGGCTGGCGCGCACGGCCGGCCCGGCACGGCCCGTACTGCTCGCTCTTCGCATCTAAAAATTGCCGACCTTGGCCTTGGGCGCGAAACACACCCGCCAAAAGCAAAAGCGCAGTAGTAGGCTCCGATCTCCTCTCGTCCTCGACTCATACAAGCCCATTGAAGCGCTACTGAAATGTTAATTGCCGGATGATTCGTGTAAATTGTGGGCGTGCTATGGAAATTTCTTCCGTTTAGTATATAAATCCATACCTTTTCGTGCGTATTCATGATTATCGCTTTTGGAAAATTTACAGTACATCACCAGAAACCTACTTCACTGTGAGAAAAAATTACAATTTAACTACAATTTTTTACCGTTATTTCGAAGTACAATAAAATATTGTACTAAAATTGTACCCAGTATAGGGTAAATTAGTGATGTACGGTAACAAAAACCGTAAACCGTTAATTCAAAACCGTTGTTTAGTTGTATGAAGTACGGTTTTTCTCACAGTGTTTCGTAACGTTTCCTTAAAATTGGTCAAAGATGTAACAGTTTCTATAAGACAAAATTTTCAGGTTTAACTGAGCAAATATTTAAAATTTTAAGTTTCCTCACTGTCTTAATTTACTCTGAAACTATTATTCCTTTTTTTTTTAAAGAGATGTCATTAGTTAAAACGATTTTTTTTCTTGATAATTTCCTAAATAAAAGCTGTCAACATAATGTGAGACGGCAGACCGGTGCTCCCGTGCCCGGTGCGCGCGATCCCTCACGCTCGAACACTGCGGGTGCGCCGCGCTGCTTTATTCGGACGCCTCAAGCTGCTGCAGTTGTGACTCGGTGCGCGGCCATACGCCGCGCCATACAGGACCCCGCGGGTCATGATTTACGACGCGATGAGATCCCTCCCCCCTCTCTCTTCCTCTTTTTCTCTTTCCCTCCCTGTTCCTTTCTCCGTATTGCTCCCCGCGCCTTCCTCCTTCCCTCCCTATTTCATCATTTTGATGATGCGTGCCATGATGAGAGGCGAGGTAAGGTCTGTGTGTGTACGCATCGGAGAGAGAGAGGGGGAGGGAGGGGGGATGAGAAGAGCTCGTATTCCTTTGGACCAGAGCGATTGAATTGCACAGCATACAAAGGAAACAAAAGACAATTGATCCGAAACACGTATCCCCCTATATCTTGGTTGGCGTCGTTTCCGAGGGGTCGACAACTTGCGTTTTACTGTGTCCAACGCGAGCAGAATTTCGGCGTTCCCTAAAGTCTGGAGACTTATTTGAAAAGTCATGAAGAAATGAAGCAGTCATTAGGAAAAGTGATGGGAATTGCAGAAATTTTTATTGTAAAATTCAAGGGACTGGGTTCTTTTTTTCTTTTTTCCTCTTTTTCTTTTTTTTTCTCTAAAGGAAACAAATTTTAAGTAATACCCGCTGTGGGATAAATAGCGCCCCTGGGTAGCCTGCTCGGGGATAAATACCCTCTCCCCCCGGGTGTAGAGTAAAGGGTCCAGGCTGGGCAACAGTACACCGTGTTCTCCAACTGTACTGCGTGTATTCCAACTGAACCCCAGCTATGTACTTCGGATGTAGTCCGACTTCTCCACGCTCTCTAGGACTGCTGTGTACGACAAATAATCTTGTGGTTGTCGACCTCTCGGTCCCCGCTCCGCCCGCTGCACCTATTCTACCGTGTTTCAGTACCCATCCTTATGAAATTCAGAAAGACGCGCAGGCTGCAGGCCGCACTCTCAAGAGAACAGGGCTACCGCCTCGCCTAACTGTTTCGCAAAGAATTATGATTTGCTGGCGTTTAGTTTGCTCGGGTGCGATTTTAAGTCAGCTCGAACTTCAGTTTTTCAAATGCTGACTGTCACATGTAAATATTAAAATTAAAGTAATTTCTTCTCACTGTTCATTAAGCAGTCTCCTTAGAAACTTAAACTCATAAAAATGGAATCCAGTTTTTTTTTTTCTATAACCGTCGTCGTCATTTAGGAAGATACTCCCCGGTCCTTTCCCACGACCAGGGCGGCGCTCTCCAGGCATTCTGTCCTTGTCCCTTCTGGGCGTCTCTTGGCCCCTGCGCGCATGTGTGTGTGTGTGTGTGTGTGTGTGTGTGTGCGTGTGCGTGCGCGCGTGTGTGCAATGCACCGTGGCAACTGGTTCTCCGGGTTGGTCTGCGCGCAGGTCCCCCTGAACAGGGTAGGGCAAGTGGACACACAGCTTTCGGTCGCCGACGGTACACAGCAAGAAAAAAAAACCTGCTAAACCAAGTAGTAAAATTAAACAATATTTTATAGCGGTATCTTTGCAGGTGAATAGTGAATATTCCTCAAAGGAAGTGGTTTATGAGAGTTTTCTCGCTAGGCTTGGACTCAATGATCCATGAACAGCGATGCTTCGGTTTCTCCCTTTCCCCCGACTTCACATTTGCGTCGTCAGCGAGTGTTCTTTGACCTCGCCACTCGAGTAGCGCACGCGCAGACATGTGGAGCCCACCCCTCCAGGCTTGCAGACCTCTGGGGTGGGCAACCCGCCACGCCACGCCCTTCCCCGCGAGCAACACATATTGCCCCATAATATTGCAATTTATGCCACAATACGAGGCGGAGACTACACGCTATAAAAGTGTATGTGGACACGAGGGAACGGCTGCCCCGCCCCGCCCGGCTGAAACCTTCCCCGCCACGCCGCACCCCATAATATCGTCGTAGACAAGTAGTCGCTTAGCCACTCCCTGCGGGCGCGCGGCGGGCCTCTGCCTCGGCCTCTGCTCGCCCCGGGCGGGTGCCGTCCCTCTCACCCCGTGGCCCACCCACGCCCCGCCCCACCCGCCCCGCCCCGCCCCGCCCGCCACGCCCCGTCGCGACGGCGTTGCTGGACATGAGACTTTGGACCATAGAACGTCCACTAGGCCCTGTATTTATGGGTTCGAATTGGAGGAGGGAGAGCCAGAGGGCGGTGGCCGATCTATTTATTTGGTGATTTCATTAGTTTTATTGAATATCCACGGGCACTGATGCTTTGCTATAATAGTATATTTTTTATTCTATAATGTTCTTCTTCTTCGTTTTTTTTTTTTTTTTTTTTCAACTCCTGCTAACTATCTACCCTTATTTTTCGTGTTTGGCAAAACCTTACCGACCGTCTCTGGCTGGATGCGCATAACTTTCTGCGAACGCATCCTGACCCTGGGACGTTATCGATTGAACTTTTTTTTTTATCGCAACGCCACCCTTCACCCCGAGCTTAGCTCCACCGCGGTCCGACCGGGTCCGCCATCCCTCGCGGCTATCCGGACCACGGACCACCCAGTGCGCCCCGCCGCGCCCCGTCGCGCCCTGCCCCGCCCCGCCCCGCCCCGCCCCGCCCCGCCCCGCCCCGCCCCGCCCCGCCCCGGCCCGCCCCGGCCCGCCCCGCTGCCGGCGGCGGCATCGAACGTCTGGCCGCGTGGATCACGGGTGTCGGCGGTGACAGGGATGCACCCGGACCTGAGCAAAGCAGCGAACAGTTCTTTTCTTCTTTTTTTTTAGAGTGTATGCATGATTTCTAGAGTCATTTATTTTTTATAGGTATTATATGGAATAATCGGGAAGAGGGGGGAGGGGGGAGGTACTGCTCATTGCTTTCAAAAATATGTATAGTACAAGAAATTCTTAAAACTTCTGGTATACCTTTATACCATGCTCGTCACATGAAAAGCTTTTAGGCTGCTTTGGGTGGGCTGTGCTGTATAATGGCGCCGCTACAAAATGGATAAGGCTCAGTGTCGAAATGACCACTGGCCTTCTGAACTGCATCGGCTGCACGTACTCTGTGTGTGCCCGGTGGACCCCGCCTCCTCAGATCAGCGGAGAAAATGTGTGTGTGTGTGTGTGTGTGTGAGAGAGAGAGAGAGAGAGAGAGAGAGAGAGAGAGAGAGAGAGAGAGAGAGAGAACCGGGGGCGGGGGGTAAGTGTGTTTGTGTGGGGGACTCTAGATTACAATAACAACACCGTGTTGCGGGCGCTACCGAGCAAGAGCTGCTTCTTGCACAAGAAGGCCTACCTACACGAGATGGAACGATTATTTGGATCAGCTGAGCGAGCGAGTGGGGAGGTGGAGGCCCCGTGTGGTCGCCTCCTTGAAGCGGGCCGCCGAGCAGCTCGTGGACGATGAAAGTAAACGATGGTTGATGGTCGGATCGCCCGGTGTGGTCACCCTGATTGGCCGGACGGGACGGGCCGGGCCGGGCCAGGCTGCGCCCGCTGTATTAAGTAAGTGCTCATCTCTGTGGCTCGTTGGCCGGGGCGGGGCGGGGCCGGGCCGTCCGGGCCGGGCCCGGCGCCCGAACCATGTGGATCAAACCGTGTTGCCTAATTCCATGATGGGCTCAACCTCTTTCGGCGGCTCTGTAATCAATGTGGTGGTCCTGTGTGGTCAAAGCCGAGTTGCGCGCTTTAAAGCGAACGAGAAGGAAAAGCAATGGTAGTGTATTGCAGGATTTCTATTATTTCATGTTAAAATTGACGAGCAGCTTTAACAGGGTGGTGGGCAATTATATCAGCCAGCGGGCGACTGCGTAAATATACCACCTTTGGATTTATGTGTCTGCATGTTTCTGATTTCGCCTTGGTCTGCCATGTCGTGCCCCGTATACCCACCCGTATACCCATATCATGCTCCGTTGCCGTCATGTCGACAGCCCCCCCGCGGTGTTCGCGCCCTGACCTGCTGGACGGACTGGACACACCTCAGGCCCGCGCCCCGCTCCGCCACATCACGCCCGCTGAGGTAGCCTAATGGATTCGTGACCTCTGGCCGGCCAGCCGGTGGCGCGCGGGCGCGGGGCGGGCGCGTCCGAAGCCCTGGCAGCGCCATTTGACGGCGCAGTGCGCGCGCGCGGCCCGCTTGACCCGACCACCGGAGGCAGCCCAGCCCAGCCATCGCTAACCCCTTATGAAATGCTTCTCTCAACGGGAGCGAAACTCATTAACTAATTATTGTTGCCGAGCCTGGCGGGGCGCGGCGCAGGGCGCGGCGGCTACTGGGAGGAGGCTTTCATAGCGGATCGCTTGCGCGTCTATTGTCTCCATCGACACCCGCAGCGTAACGAGGTCCTAACCGCGCCGTAACGCCCTTGACCCAAATGCGTGTGCCCTCACGAGATCGTCGTGTCATACGCTATTTAGGCCGCCTGCCTGTGCCGAAGGCGCTTTGCCCCCAAGGATAACTTGCGTGAGAAGTATCTGGCTGACTCTGTACCCGCTCTGCTCTCAGAACTCTTTCGGACAGGCGCGGTCACCGAGGAGATGACATTCCCACAGGTTGTCCTTTATATATATCGGCGCGCCGGCGAGCGACGGACGAGTGGTGCAAGCAGCCTCTTCTGCTCCTCCTAGGACGCTCCTTATACGCCACCGAGTCGCTCCACAATTCATGGGTCGAGAGAGGGATGAGAGAGAGAGAGGAGACGAGTGGGGGAACGTCGGTTTAACTTCTCAGTGAACCGTCAGTAAAAAGCGATTTTCTGTTTTCGTGCGGGGCGCCCCTCGCGGCCCCTCGCGGGCAGATGATCGCGGCCCGCGGCGTCTGCCTGTGACTGCGCTAATAAGCCTCCACGTCACCAGCAGAAGTAGTCGACAGGGACGACAGCGACAGTCGCCCGCCGCACGCGCGTTGGGGCGGGGTGGGGCGGACCGCGGCGTCATGCGGCGAGGACACCCACGTCGATATCAGGAGCCCATGATGGGCCCGAGGGCGCTAGGGCCGCGTGTATCGCTCCTAAAGTGCATCGACATATGCTGCGGCCGAATGAGCGAGTCGTGAGCAGCCACGAGCAGACGCGAGCAGCCGTCGCCGCCGGCCCGTGCCCTCTAGTGCCCTCCGCTGTCGGATTGGCCACGGTCCGAGCATACGCGCGCTCGCCACGACACCGCCTATACGCCCGAGGGCTGTTAGTGTTGGCGCGCAGGCATCGCGGAGGCAGGAGTCAATGTGCGCTAGATGCTGCGCTTGATTTTATTAAATTTATTTTGATCGTTCCACTCGTGATGGTGTAAATAAGTCGAGGGGGGGGGTGGGATCATCCTTACAAAATGTGTACAATAATTATTTTTCTTTTTGTTTACATTTGTTTTCCTCTTGATTTTTCTAGGAAAGTTTCTGCCACCTTCCATAAATTTTGATGTTTTACCCCAATTTCTGATTGTTTACAAATTTTATTCTTTTTAAAAAAAAATTTTTCTCGTTTTTTGGATTTTTCTAAATCTTCATTCTTGATTTTATTTTGATTTTTTAAAATTTCTTTTTTGATTTTGAAAATGACTTTTTTTGGGAACGAACAATGAATTTTCGAAGTGACTCCCCCTCGGTATAAGTAACCGAGCGCCTGGTGGGTAGGCAACCTCGCGGTCCTGCCCTCGCACCTGCTGGTCGGGCTGCCTACCTCGAGGGGGGTCCAGTAGTGAGCTAACTGCGCGCGGGCCGAGATGCCCCGCGAGAGATGTCGGGCAAAAAGAGATCTGCGCGGCTGCGCGGCGCGGCGTGGCGGGCGCTTCTGGGGACGATAGTGATCAGCTCGGCCTGGCCTGGCCTGGCCCAGTCTGGTCCGGAGCGCAACATCCTGCTGTGCCGCAGTCACCCCGAGATGACCCGCCTACTCTGTCGGAAAATGTCTGCTCCCCCCAAACCCGCAGGTTAAGTAAAGGTGTCTTTAGCTTGGCCGCGGCGGAGATTCGGAAAGTTATTGTCTCGTGTGGAATGGCTGCGGAGTGGGTGGCGTAAATCGAGTCCGTGGTGCCGTGAGGACAGCGAAAACGTACTGCGCCCATCACGAAATGTTCTCATTTGCGTGCACTGGTCATTTTGCTTGTTAAATTCGATCGATGAGTGCTATCGTGCAGCTTTACGGTTTCTGTGCGGAGCTTGTTTAACGTCTTATATTCTTATCGCGGAGAATACGGAAGAACTGCCTTTGTTCACAGTGGCCTCGCGTTACAGCGCGATGCATGCTCCCATTGTCTTTTCCTCTCTCTCCCTCCCTCCCTCTCTCTCTCTTCCTCCGTTCCCTCGCACATCTTCCCCGCGCAGCAAAAAAAAACCACCCAAACACGCCTTGCGCCTCCAACTCTACCAGAAGCAAATCGTTTTGTCGGTCTGAGTGAACGATTCGAGTCCTTTGATGGGGTGGCGCGGGCCCGGGCCGAGCTGCGGGCTGCCTCCGTGGATGTGCCCCGTCCGCGCGCTCTGCTGGTGTGAGTGAGAGGCGGGAGCGGGGGCGGGGCGGGGTGGGGCGGGGCGGGGCGGGGTGGGGCGGGGCCCCGCGGGCAGGGCCTAGCAGCGCCTCCCCGCCCCGCCCCCCGCCGAGGTGTTCGATGACAGCCGTGATGAATGGGCTCGCGGCCTTTGACAGAAGTTAGTCTGGTCCGGGGACGCTCGCGGCGCACATTCTGTTACACAACAATGTACTATGCACATCAATGATTGACTTTATATCTGTACCGGACTTGGTTGTTTCCTCGACCAAAGTGAGCAACGTACACATAATGTGTTCGCAAGTTGCATTCCCGCTATTGTACTATGTTTGGGTTCCTACTGGCACGTAATAAAGGGGGCGGAGAGGAGGGGCTATGTATCGAAAGTTGCCTACATTCAGGGGGCCTATAGCTCAAATTGCCTACCTTCAGACGGATCCATCAGCTGACCAGGGGATTCCGCCCCCCTATTACGTGCCTGGGTTCGAACTTTGTCGGGGGCTTGAGTGGGGTAGAGAAACGGCGCGCACGAAGCATGTTGGTCCAGCCTTACAGTGGCTAACCCAACGACAACGGCCGGATGCGAACAACAGGAGCGTGCTTACCCAAGGAAACGCTCGAACCGCCCGTATTGGCCGTCATATTCATAAATCCCTGCGAGCGGAGCGCGGCCCAAGAAGTCGGTCAAGGGGAGGACGAAAGACTGCCTCCGCGCCCCGCCCCGCCCCGCCGCGCCGCGCCGCGCCCCAGCGCGCTCGGCACCCACCTGCTGCAGTGCAACCGCGCCATATTCAGGACCCGGCAAATCGGAACGCTGCACCTCAAAGCGATCAGCGGCTGCTGGGTGCCGCACCGCTGCGGCAGCCGCTGCCCCGTCGAAATCGTCTCGGCGTCATTTGCAGCAGAAGGCTTATTTCTCCCTGAACGTAACTTTGAAATTAACTTTTCGTTCTTTCCGATGAAAAAGCGGAGAGAGCCACAAGATTTCCGCCGTGGGAATGTTTATGATAAATGTGTCTGCGTGTGTGACCGGTCCTCCCTCAGCCTAATCAGCAGCACACTACGTGGGTGGCCGGCGAGGAAGGCCCCTAGCTCGGCTCCATAAACCAAAATTTCCCTACGAGAGTGTCGCAAGTCGTGCGTGGCGGTCCCCCTGATAGCGTGATGCTGTGCGGACCCGTCTAGGCATGGCGCGGAATGACTTGTGTGTGGGTCAGAAATAGAGTTAGGACGGGACGAACGGAAATGGGTGGGTGGGGTGGCTCCATTTGTGGCACCCACTGCGAGGGACTCAACTTCGTTGGCCTCACCATACGCAACAGTCGCGCTGCTGACCCCTGTCCACTGCACTTTTTAATTTTTTTTCTTGAAAGTGATATATTGGCCTTTTCTCATTTTTGCCTCTACGTAATTTTGCTGCCCTTTAGAGGTGAATTATTTCACGGTAAAAACGATGTCTGATTTTTTGAGGAAAAAGGGAAAACTTTGAGGACCTAGGATACTTTAAGGAAAACTCCTCAGATTTTGAGGAAGTCTGCTCAAAATCTGAGGGGTTTCCCTCAAATTACGGAAGTTCCTCAAAGTTTTCCCTTTTTCCTGAAAAGATCAGACATTGCTTTTACCGTGTTGTGCTTGCTTTCTGGGTTTGCTTTTATTTAATTTTTTTTTCCTCTAGTGCGGGGATGTCCCACATAGGACGCAGCGCCGTGTTTGTCTTGGTGTTGACAATGGCGGCCATCTGTGGCTCGGAGAGACAGAGAAAGACGTTGCGTCGCCCAAAGATCATTACACTGCACGACAATGAAAGTCCGCTGCACTGTGTCGCGTGCGGCATAAGTACGACGGCCCTGGGCCGGACCGTCGCCACGAGCTCGCCCCCGGGGCAGCACGCTGCCGGAGCGGACTGGAGCGCACTGCAGAAAAATTACTCTCGCATTGCGTCCGCTTGTTTTAGTGTACGCAAGGGATGTTTACAAGTTTGCTAGGCGTGGGACTCACGTAGGTGAAATGAGCCGTTTTAAAAGTCTGGTAATAGTTGCTCTCGTGATGCTGCATCGAGAAGGATATATTCCCTCTTTTTATCTTGTCGGAGTGCTGTGTGAAGTTTACCGCTAGGAGAAGGTTGCTGCCGTCGGGTACAGGTGCGCCTTGTCCTCGCTCCAGAGACGGGCACATAGAAGGGTCATGGACTCACACAGACATGAGGTGGCGAAAGAAAATACAACGCGACTGTTTGCAGGTTGAGGGTGAAAAAAAGGCACCCAGAAAAGTGTTATTGATTTCTCTATCGGCTTAAATTTTTGAGGACATTTGTTCTTGATGTAAGCCAAAATACTTGTTGTAAGAACCAATTTCTTCTAATATCAAGTATTTTTGCTACCCGGCACAAGAATAAATGTAATCAAAACTTTAAGTCCTCATAGAGAACGAGAACACTTTTCTGGGTGAGGGTTTCCATTATTTTTGCGAGTCGAGTGCGACATGATAAACTAGCATATTTTCTTCAACTTTTGCAAGCACTTTCCTTGTGATTCAATTAATTTAGCATTGGTCGCATATGAGATGCAGAGTACTATTTCTGCTTCGCAAATGCGCCCCAGTCCATGTACCCTTCTTCGCGTCCTGCGCGTCGGCGGATGCCTGCGCTGACCTCCGTCCCCGCGAGGCCGTCCGCATTGCCGCGGGAGATTACGAGGAAAACTTTCTTTCCGAATCGGGATGTGCATCCAATGAAGCGGTGGTAACGTACGTGCATTCCTCTGCAATTATCCGCTTGCATAACCCCCACCCGCCGTGGCCCGGCCGCGCGCTACCCTCCCGCGAGAGTGTCAGTGACGATAAAATTAACAGCGGGAAATACTACACGGTAAAAAAGTTGTCTTAATTTCGGAGGAAAAACGGAAAACTTTGGAGAAAACTCTTCAGATTTTGATTGTCCTCTCAAAAAAATAAGGATATTTCGTCATAATCTAAGGAGTTTTCCTCAGTCATGTAGTGTCTCAAAGTTTTCCGTTTCTCCTCAAAATTTCGGACATTTTATTTTATTTTATTTTATTTTTTTTACCATGCAAGATACCTTTAAAAAAAAACATTTACAAAAAATTGCGTTGTTAAAATTACTTGCATAAAGTTGCCTTTAGCTTTAACATTGTCATTTCTTACTTATTTCAATCACTCGCATCGAAATTCGTTTCCAGCGTGAAGCTTCCGATTTTTTTTTCTCCGACCTGCAAATTTTCCGCTCTGTGATCGTTGATCGTATAATGCAACCGATTGCACGGCCGGGCTCCGATCACACCGTGTTCTATGGCGTGGCGTGGCGTGGGTGCAGCAGACTGCAGGCGACAACAACACTGTTGTTATGCAGGTCACGAATCTCATGCACACATGCAACATGATGTGTGTCACCGGGGCCGCACCGGGGGCTGCGTCCGCGACCGTGTCATTTCGTGGGGACGCAAACGTGACGCCTCGGAGGTGGACCGCGTGGACCACCCACGTCATGTGGCGGACATCAGGAGTGAGATATGCGACAGGGAAAAAAAATACAGTTTATTGTAGCCTCTGTGCTCCTCGCAAGCTAGTTGATGCTTGTGGAGACCTCAACGCTAGTGTCGGATGAGAGTTTTTCTTGAGATAAAGCGTTAGTTGTTGACCGTCCTCACTTATTTGGCCAGGTTTGATGGCAATCCCCTGCGCGCCACGTGTTCGCCCGGACCGGGTGATGCTGTCCGCACGTGGGAAAGCGGTCTATGGAAAGCCGGTTTTGCGCAAGGACCCTACCCGCGGAAATTTAAATATTTGACTGACGCCGACCACACTGGTCAGCCCGAGATAAAAATCTGTCTTCCAAAAAAATTCCCCCTTTATCCTATAACTCTCCAGGTGCCCTTGGCGGCGGGTCGCTGTTCCCGTGATAAATTGCAATGTGACGCTAGTTTTACGACAAACGGCGAGGCCTCGTCGTCGCCGTCATCGTCATCATCATCATCATCGTTCATTTAACCACCTTCACTTTTTTCCTTGTCGCTCTGACTCCTTTACTTCAGGCATCTCGCCTCCGTCCCGTCTGTTGCGCTGCTGTGCCTCCGAACGGCAAGTTGCACCCTTAAATTATCGGTGACCGTATAACCTGCAGAGAACGGCCTGGTATGGCTGTCGCGCGCGGCTGCAGGAGCGCTCTCTGTCGGCGGCCGGAGGTATTCCCCGGCTGTATCTGATATACGCAATAATGTCCCTCTTTAGAGCTGGCGCGTGGAACGCGTCCATCTGATGGCGTTTCATAACCGCGAGCTGGGCCTGCCGCCTCCCTCTGTCGACCTGTCCGCCAGTCGCGCAGATTTTGCCTTATCCCTGGAAAGCCGCTGGTCAACTTGTCTTTCCGTCCGCCGTACAGTTGGGTCACCCATCAAGTGTCTTGTGTGCGAGTGGCAGGGTAAAGAAGAGACCGGCAACGGGAAACGTGTTGGGGGTTACTTGTTGCAGTTGGTGCTTGCAGCTGCCGCTGCGCCGTGTGCCCGCCATGCACTTTCGATTCGGAAAGAACATGACCGCCAGTAATTATCATGACCGCTCTCTTTGAGATGCTAAATGTGCGGCTGCGCGGCGGAGCGGACTGGTCCTAAAATAAACTCGGCCGTGTGTAAATCAACCGGCGGGGGCATTTGCGTTAGGACCTGCTCCTGCGGCAGGTCGCCTCGGACGAGCCCAGGAGGCCCCTGTGTGGTGTCGTGTCTGATGTTACTGTTCCGCTTAGAATTGCAAGAAGTGCCAAAGAAAGTTAAGATATCAGAGACCATTTTACATATATTGATGTACTTGGCCACTTAATTTTTTTCATGAATGAATATTTATGTAACTTACGAAAAAAATCCCAATTCGCCCCCCCCCCCCCAATTATTTGTTATTTGCGTTATTTTTAGAGATGGAACTTACAAGGTTACCACAACTCTGGAAAACCTTGAACACCTGGAAAAGTCGGGGAATTTGACAACAATCAGGGAAATATCAGAGAAAATTTAAACAAAATCAGGGGAAAAATTGCAGATTTTTCTAAGCATACGATTTTGACTGTTGTAAACAAGTACACTGTAATTTGTGTGACAAAAGTCAGCAGTTTATCGAAAATTATTTTGTTTTTGCTACTTTGTTGAAAAATTTTTAGCTCACTTCGCTTTTCATTAAAGCGGCCAAGAAAACCTGCAAGAAAGAAAAACAACAAGAAAAGGAGCTGAGAAATTAGGGAAAGCTTAGAGAAACATATGAATTGAAATTTGTGGCAACACTGAACTTGTCTGCTATGTACACGTACACCGTGCTTTAAATGCTACCCGAGAGAGCGTCGTATCGTAGGCTACGGTGCCCGCTGCTAATAAGCGGGCTAGGCCCGGGTCCGACACATGTAATGTACCCGGCGGACAATTTGCGACAATATCTAGAGAGCCCGGTTCGTGACCGCCGTGCCCAGTGTCGGGCGCGGCCGAGCGCGGCCGGGTCGCGTGCAACAGAGAGGGACGCAGGGGCGCCGAGGGTGCGACGAGGACACTACTATGCCGCGGTGTGAGGTCCGTCTCTCCTAGCCGCGCGCCGCCGCGCCGCGAGCGGGGGCGGAGCGAGGAGCGAGAGGGGGGACATTCTATGCAAATCAAATCAATTAAAACTACCGGGTCAGCAATGAAAGGACGACGTCGGAATGGAACAGTCACGGGCAGGAGACGAATACGAGAAATCTCCTATTGATAGAATGCCTATTAATTTTACAAGCTTCTTAAGATACTGTACTGATTTCTCTGTAGAGCCATCCGCAATTTAAGTTCTGCGTACTTTTATTTGAGCGTCTAAGAATCGAATAAGATCGGCCCGCCAACAGGGGCGTGGTGTGGTTGTAGGGCCCTTTCCCTGTCCCCCCTCCCCCCTCCACCTGCCGCCCCTGCGGCTTCCCCGCCGTGCTACGCTGTCGATCCTCATCCGATATGCCTGCTGGCCTGCATAGCATGGCCGAGCGTTCACTGTATAATTTTTCTTTATTTTCTTTCGTTTTGTTTACCTACGGGGGCTGCATGTTTGCCGTACCTTTTACGCAGTGCTCCGCGGCGCATAGATACGCTACGCCACGGCTAACCTCGCGGGGGCCTTGGATCGCATTTGAATTAAGTGTCAGGACCGTAGCGCATGGGCACTTTGAACCAATCGGGCATGGTTCACATATTTTGGTCCATTTTAGAGTTTTATGAGAGTAAATTTCAATAAATAAACTTTCAATATGATTTATGTTATTCTGAGGAAGATGGGAAGGTGGATATAGGTTTGAGAAGGGAAGGGGCGCAGAGTGGAGCGTGAAGGGCCTCTGAGTGCAGCCCACCCAGCCAAGCAGTCGCGCAGGTCGGCTCGGTATTTTATTGGCCGGAGGATGCGTGCGTCGCATGCCCAAGGAGTAAGTTATTGATTTGCTACCGCACTGTTTGGCCGGACTTGCAATCGGTTGCGTGCTCTGGACGACGCAGCTTTAGAACAGGATGAGAATGTGGGGCTGCATCTGCATCCTGCGTCCGACATGGAAATGAGAAAGGCACGGCGCTTTGCTAGTCTACGGATATACCTTACAATGTATTTTTCGCAGATGATTCCAATTAAGGAATTTGTGATCAGAACGTAACACACATCTGAAATTCTCTACAAAAGAATCTACCCCCACTGTGAAAAAAACCGTACATTTTACAACAAAACAACGGTTTTGTTATTAACGGTTTACGGTTTTCGTTACCGTACCTCACTTATTTACCTTATACCGGGTACAATTACTGTACATCGAAAAAACGGTTTAAAACTGTTGTTAAATTGTAGTTTTTTCTCTCAGTGACCGTAGACGCAACTTACACGGGTTTAGTTGGGCTACATTTTCCGCCAAAATTTCGGGTATTTTACAGTTTTTCCCACCCAACACCACAGCTGTGTCGGTTAAAATACCCTGAGTCAGTTTTAAAATAGGAACGCAATGCACCACCTGGTACCTTGGGATTAATTTTAATCAGCAGCGTGTGAGAGTAAGGACTTTCCCCCCCCCAAAAAATTTCAGGTATTTTTCAGTTTTTCCTTTTACTCGAAATTCGTGCTGGTTATAATGCATGTAGGCTGAGGTTAAAGTAAAGACGATCGAAACGCAGCATCTAGCACCTTGGGATCAATTTTAACCGGCATAGTTTGAGAGTTGGGCCTTGCTTTTCCCGCGAAAGTCGGGTATTTAACAGTTTTCCCATCTAACTCGAAAGTTGTGCCGGTTAAAATGCATTCTGGGTCACGTTCAAATAAAAGCGATCACAGCGCAGCAGCACCTGGTACCTTGGAATCAATTTTAACCGGCATGGTTTTAGAGTATAGGGTATTTACCCCCGCCCCCTTTTTTTCCTTTGCCAGCCGACAGCATAGTTGTGCAGGTTAAAATGCCTTCTGGGACCATATCAAGTACAGGCCACAACAACGCATCACCTGGTACCTTGTTTTTGATTTTAACCGGCATAGATTGAGAGTTGAGCCTTGTTTTTCTTACTCTGCAAACTCAAGTGTCGTACACTAATGCACTGAAAGGTGCAGGACCAATGGTCTTGCAGTAAAAAGTGTAGGACCCGGTGTGTCCTACAGTAAAGAGTGTGGGACACCCTGTGTCTAACAGATACTGCAGGACCAATGGTCCTGCACCTTTTAGTGCACTTAGTGTACGACACTTGAGTTTGCAGAGTAGAAATTGTTAGTAATACTTTGCCAATTGTATTCTTTTCATTTCTGTAGTTATGTACGTCAGGCACCTCTAGACATGACAGTGTGTCGCGAGATATCGCGAAGCCTGTTCCGCAAGCCGCGGTCTCGCGCACGCGCACATCTTCCATATGTTATTATCTTTGCAAATTCGCGTTTGGTTTTCGTGGCATGTGGCAGTGTCCGTGTGTGGTCTAGGACCCGAACGCCACTGGCAGGGCGGGCTGCTAGTCGGGTCGTGTGTCACACTCGCATAACTTCCAGACGGGATGCCGCGGACACACTAGGGTCAGACCCATAAAACCGTTCGAAGTCCTCTCCGCCTGACGTTCCTTGCCCAAAAGTCAAGGAGCTGCGATCAGCCGCCGGCGCAGAGCCTTGTGCAACGTGGCGTCGACAACGTAAACAACGACTACAGCGGGTGGGGGGTGGGGGTACCGCGCCAAAACCTGACATTAAAATACACATATTACTGCATCGACTTCTAACGTCTTATACTGCTTTTTTTTTGTAAAGTCAAAACGTTTTCATTGCAGCAGGTGCCTTTGTGCTAATTTGGCGTTATAGTTGCCGCCAATAAAAAGGCCTCGGAGGAACAAAGCTGGGAGAATGCGGAGGGGAGAGAGAGTGACCCAATGAATGGGAATGTTTTCATTCATTGGGATAATATTTGATTCTCCGCACAAAGCGGAGGTAATGAATCGCGAAATGTTGATTTACCGAGTCAGCGTTGTGGCTCGCGTTGCGACACAGATCAGCTCCATGCCAGCAGGTGTCTTGAGATAGAGAGAGAGAGAGAGAGAGAGAGAGAGAGAGAGAGAGAGAGAGAGAGACAGAGAGAGAGAGAGAGAGGGGAGGGGGGGGGGAATGCAGGAGGGACGGAGGGAGAGAGGAATGTGGTGTGGAGGGGACGCGGGACGCGTGCTCGCGAACTGTATGGTGTAGTAAAAGGGGAGGGGCCAGTCGGAATGAATGAAAGAGTGACGGACAGGGCACAAAGATAGAGAGGGAGTATGAATGAAACGGCAAGAAGCGGTTCGAGTGTGAGCCGCGCAGGCTGGTCAGAAGTACCCCGCCGGTCCCCCAGGGACTCTTGAGGGTCGCAAAACCGACAAGGAACGTTTTATTTTTATTATTCTTATTGACTTATCACAAGAAATCTGAACATTGTCTTTGTAAACTTTTCCTTGAGAATTCACCTAGTTGACTAAAAAACTGAATCCCTTGATCAATCACAAGAAATCTGAACATTGTCTTTGTAAACTTTTCCTTGAGAACTCACCTTAGTTGACTGAAAAACTGAATCCCTTGATCAATCAATGAAGCTTAGAAAAAATTTACCACGTTCCTTCAAAGAATACATACACTGGTAAAACTAAAACCTGACGCCCCTTTTCAGCATACTGAGATTATGCTTAAAAAGGAGCATAATTGGTCCATCCGCTCTAATTGGTCCCATCTAAATGCACACTGCAAACCGAAGTGCGTACTTAGTACACACATATTTCTGTGAACTTGCAAGCACACACCATAGTATGCACGTATAGGTGTGTACTTGCCATAGTACACACTTATTTGCCGTGTACTTGCCATAGTACACACTTAAAAGGCCGCATATACTGCCTGTCGTTCGCATCCCAGCAGATCATAGGTTCCTCGTTTTCCGCGCAAAATTTTCGTGCGTGCCGTTTCGGGTGCCTTACATAATGATGAGAAGCAGAGCACTCTGCGCGACCTGCACTTCTCGCCTCCGGGCCGGATTATGTTTCTTCATCAGAGAAGCTATAAGCGGCCGCTAACACGCGACAGCAGACAGATGGACCTGCGCGTGCGTGCGTGCGCGCCGCGGCGCCGCTCAGGGAAAGTGCCCGATTTTAGCCCTCTCTGTCGCACCCGCGGCCTGGTCGGCGACAGAATGCAGGCCCTGCAGACAGACCCGCGGTATAAAGTTTGAGAATATTAATAACCTTGTTCCGCTTCGTGTTTGCGCCGCGCACCGGGCGTTAATATGGTCGCGTGTCTCACTCTCGCACCCTGGCGGCGCAAGAGCGACAGAGAGCGAAAGAGCCGTTGCCCCACACACCTCACCTCACGCACACTAATATATCACGTTGAGATACGTTTTAATTCACGTCGCCCTCAGGTTCTATCAGTTTTTGAAGTCTTCTAGTTCAAGGGGTCTGTATCGATTTAACAAACTGACGACCGCTCGCGACCGTTAGTCCGTGTTCTGACCAACGGATACGTCGTGTCTATTTATATGTATTTTCGTAGAGTTGGTAATTATTTCTAATTGTAGGCAAGCCGGGAGTTTTTTTTTTTTTCCTTTTTCTGCCGCTGGAGTCAAGCTGAAAAGTTTTCATATCGCTCTTTGCAAACTCTTCCAGGAAGGGCGGATGCTAACACCAGACAGACGGACAGAACAATCGCTGACCTTCCCTTCTCGAGATTTACTTAGGTCAGGTGGGGCTATGGCTGCAGTCAGCTGGGGACAGAAGGACACGTAACAGTAAGGCATGACAAGACGTCTGTCCGTCCGTCCGTCCGTCGATCTACCCATCTATATGACTTACCTTTTAAAAAAATAGTGTTTTTCGAAAGAACTTGTTTTTAAAATTATTTTAGACAGATCTTGCAGTACCCTTTAACCCATGCTTCGCTCCCTGCCCCATTAATTTAAATGCTCATGTGCCATTACCCCCGCCCCCTCTCTCTCCCACATTATAACACATCCTCCCATTCAGCTTCGCTCCTCTCGGCCTGCGCCGCTCCGCTCGGAAGGGAAGGACGGCTATGTTCACACCGCTGCATATGTTCTAACGCCAACTTGGCGCCGTAACCAACTTAACGGCTTTATAATTTCTTTCGTGGCAGAGGTGGAGGGCGTGGGAGCTCGGGTGCATTAATTACAATTTAGTTCTTCGCTAGTTAAGGAGGCATTGTCACAAGAATAAATGATTTTTCTATATCTATGGCAATTCAGGAGAAACATTACGAATGTAACGATAAATAACTTACATTTTTACTTAGTCTACCTTTTTCTACCCCCTTCCATCTGCCACCTTACATCCCCACCAATGTCCTTGCTGACTTCTCCATCCTGGCTACTTGGCCTGTTCCCACACTTTACAGAGTTGTTGCAGCAGATGGGTGCTGTTAATGCCTGGCGCTGTTGTTGCGGGGGGCGGCGGCAGTTGCAGCGGCAGCAGGTTGTGACGGCCCAGCTAGACGGGCACACATCTCTCCCGTGTGACCTTTGTGCTCCGCCTAATGGGTTCGGCTGCAGGGAGTGTTGCTGCAGCTCCTTCATTTCAAATTCACCTGGTCACCCACCCTGCTCGCGGAAAGGACCTGTTGTGCTAAGTGAAACTTAAGGCTTGCAACAACAAGCTCTCCCGCCACCGAACGCCAAGTTTGCATCTGCACTGAATTACCTTAATTTACGTACTGATCTTTTTAGTTGTTTTTTTGCCCCTTTCTTTTTTTAAGGCACGAGGTAGCCGTATGATTTTGTCTCAGGATCCGATTTTTTTTTGTAGCACGGCCCCTTATGCAAAACTGAAATTTTCAAAAAAAAAAATATATATATTTGGAATATTTGAGCCGAAGCCGCATTCGTCCGTCGCTGAGGAGTTGGGGTTACACTACACTTGCGTTATGTTGCGTCAGCAGCAGCGTCGGGGCCAAGTGTCGCTACGGCATTCCGGTCAGGCCGAACCGGGTTGTTATGGCGTCTGCCACCAGGCACCGCCACTGGTGGCAAGCGAACTTCATTGAGTGTGAAAAGGACAGGAATGAGATAATACTGATAAATACGTTAAACTTAAACATAACCTGCTCCGCATATTTTAAGGAATCGTACTACCACCCACGCGTTGAACGACTCGGCATGACAGGCGTTACTGCCCTGCCGCGCTCTTTTTTTCCTCTCTCCGCACTCTTGTATGCACTGTCTCTTGACAGACCATGTCCTTGATATCGACGATAAATAACTGGCGTGGATATAGTGGCGCGGCCGAGGGGTGGAGCGCTGCCAGAAATGCTAGTGACCCTCCTCTCTCCTCCCCGCTGCGCCACGCCCCGCCACGCCCCTCCATTTCTCCGCAGCCCCCCGCAGTGCGCTTTGACAAGCGTTGTTGGGAATGGGACTCCCATATAGCGGCCCTGGAGCACAGAGACAGGGAGAGAAATCAACAACCTTGCTCCCTCTGGGCTGCGTAGAACGAGAGCTGCGATGTGTGGCTGGAAGACTTGGAAATTGGACTGCTGCTGCGAAAACATTACGGCGAATTTCACCGCAATTGACGTTAAGTTAAAATGCTTTACGGTTCATTGTAACTTGAAGTAAACCACATTGCAAACTTTGATTATTAGTACACATGTGCATAAATCAAAACGCTTGCGACCAACATTACTTTGTTCTGGGAAATCAATAGACGCAGGTAACTATGATTCAGAGTAGGGTAGTGGATCGGAGATGGAGTCTTGCCCGCGACGGAGAGTCTAGTTCGTCTGACCTGGGACTCATATATTAAATGATGCAGCCGCGATTATCGTCGCGAGATGGACTTTCTCTGATGTGCAGCACGAGAGGTGCCGCTGAGCCAATCCTCTCCCCCTCTCCTCCCCCTCCAAAACTCTCTTCCCTCTCCCCCTCTTCTCTGTATCTCACGTCTCACCCGTATTCGTCGCGAGCTGTGACTTAACAAATAACCTGGCGCGTCGTCTCACGTGTTGCACTTGTTTTTCTTCCTCCTTCCGCCTCAAATGTAAAACTCTTTCGCTTTCCAACCCGGTTTTGGTGTTGATGATGTTCTCGCGGGCCGGCGGTTTGTAGTAGCATCTTCAGAGGTGTCGGGCCAATCACGAATCGGAGGCGAACGGGACCCGGGCGGACGCGGGCCGGTGGGGCCCCCAGCGGGACCGGAGTGTGATGCCCCGGCGCGATAAGCGTCGCGAACAACCTCGTAACTGTGGGGCTCTGGGAAACACAAAAGTCCAAAACCGTCGAAACACTGCATCAGGGATATTTTAAACTGTATCTAATGAGCCCACTATTTTATCTTTGCATCGGACAGTTTCCTAAATGACCGGGAATTGAGAAATGCACTATGCAATGCACTACACGGTAAAAACGAGCCCTAGGATTCCCAGGGGATTCCCTGGGAAACCCAGGGTTTATTCTCGGATTCCCAGGCGATGCCCTTGGATTTCCAGGGGATGCCTTGGAAATAATTTCCAGGGCATCTCTTGGTTTCCAACTACCCTGGGAATCCTAGGTTTGTTTCTACCGTGTAAAACACGCAATTTCTGCGCTGTTCTGACCGTGGCTCTTGTTTTAGGTCATGATGCTCACTTTTTCCGTGTGGCACCTGGAGGCGCGGGACGCTGGACGAGCAGCTCCTCGTTTGCAAGAGGCTCACCAAGCTGGTGCTACGAGGTAAGAAATAGAAATTTTTACCCCTTTTTTCTTTTAATAAGTTCGTCTGTAGTGTTGCTAATGTCACAGTCACCGTTATTTCCTCCCGTGGCCCGCTATCAGAAACCGCAATTGAGAATCACCTAATTTGGGAGAAGGCACCGTGCAGTTACCCGTTTTGAGTTTTCAACAGCTATAGCCAGACTCGTCTGAGATTGTCTGCTAATGACGCTTTTCACGTTGAGGTATCATGTCAATGGGCGTCCCCCTCACTGCGGGAAGCGAAACGGAGAGGCGGGGGAAGGGGGTGGGGGAAATCGTGTGGCTGGCGAGCAGACCTGTTTTGACGAAGTGGCCCCAGTCGCCTGCAGGGAGAAGAGCGTTTAATGCCTTCTTCGCGAAACTGGTGTGTGCGTGTGTGTCCCCTTCTGTCTCTCTCACCTCAAGCACATCTCCAATCTACACCCGACAGAGAGCGAGTGGGAGCGAGTGAGAGAGGAGCGCACCGCTCCCGCTTCCGAAAACCCCTAAGGTGATTTTTGGCCGAGAAAAAGTGGTTGCGGTCGGCCGACGCGTCGTCGGACATTTTTACAGCACGAGAGGAGGGCTGGGGGGGGGGGGGGAGGAAATGAGGGTCACATTCGTTACAAGGAGGGAGTGGGCCGGTGGGCGACACGGCGGGTCAGCCGCCCGGGCCCAATAATATGCTCGACGGTATAAAGGTGGAAAGTAAACCCGTGATGCAACAATCAGAATGCTGCGTTATGCCGCGTGAAACGTGTAGAATACGCAACGGTGTACGCGTCTGCCTGAACTGAAAAAAATCACTAGATATCCGCCTAGAAAGTAGGCAAATAGCGCGATAAAACCCATGTATGTAGGCAACGTGGAGAACACCCCGTCCTTTCCCCCCTCCAGTCGGACCTTAAACTGCGCCTTGCTCAGTTACAGCAAAAGTTGTTCAGGAACAACAATAATTGTGCAGGTATAACAACAACAAAATTTCACGAACAAGAAAATTATTGTCTCGGATTCAAAACAGATGTATAGCTGATTTTCCACAACTTTTGTTGTTGAACAACCTCATCGCTGTTTGTCCACAACACAGTCATCATTGAGAGATTTCTTTTTCAACAAATATTTTTTTTACTTTGCTGGCTGATCTCGTCGTAATAAGGCGGCATTACGGCCCCTGGGGTAGGCAGACCCGCAACACTGTTGCGTGTTTTCTGCCCAGTAGTTGTAGTGTGATTGCGGGTGCGGGGGCCGCGCGCCACGAGGAAGTGTCCCGGGGCGTGCACACGTGGCCGCATGCCGCGGGAGGAAGCTGCATGCGAACCGGACCGGCCGGACTGGCTCGGCTCGGCTCGGCGGGGCTCGGCTTGGCTCGGCTCGGCACGCCGCGCAGCAGCGCAACCGGCTCCGCGGTCGGCGCGGCGTCAGTCTTTCATCTGTCGAACGGCGCCTTATGCGGCGATCTGCTGTTTCCACCGCCGCTCTATGCATCGGAGACAGGCGTGTGTCACGATTAGCAATGTACCTCCCCCTCTCCGTTTTACTAAGACATCCCTGGCTGCTGCTGCTGGCAGTGTGCAGCAGCCGCGTTCTCGCTGTTTGCCCTGGCGCGGCGCGGCGCGGCGTGGCGCGGCGTGGCGACGAATGCTAATACCTGTCCCCGCGCGCGGGGCGGAGGCCCCTGGAAGCCCTGCGCTAATGCCACCGCCTGCAGTTTGCTATGCTTATTTAGCCGCACACGCGGGCTGGGCTGCCTGCCTGCCTGCCCGCCCTGCCCTCCCCTGCCCTCCCCTGCCCTGCCCTGCCCTGCCCTGCCTGCTAGCCCCACCGGCATCCCCGATAGCTCGATTCCAGTGCGATTTCAAAGGAGTGTGTCCTTTTATTTCGTTCTTTCCTCTTTTCTAGAGAGCGTCACGATGGCCGCCTCGCCACCACCACTTACACTAGTGGAAATGTTTCGCGCATGTGGCGGATGCCTCGTAAACATGTCCACCATTGCCTCACAGTACGCTGCGGAAACTTGCGCTTGGAATAGGAAATCGGGTCTGCTAAGCTGAGCAAACGGCTGCTAGCAGTTGCTACAATTATAATTTTGCCATTGAGTCCGTTTATTTTCAGCAACCACTGCTTAAGGTTAAGGGAGGGGTAAAACAGCCGCAATCGGTTTGTTACCCCTCCCCCCCTCAAAATAAAAAAGAAAGAAAATAATACATATATAAATATCGCCATCATTTACATGTTGAATACCTTGGCGAAGCGCTTAACGTGTAAGCCTGCGGGTGCGGTTGTCGCTCTGCTTGCTCGCCACCGTTCCCTCCACAAGGCTTCGCTGGACATGCTCTTCCTTGTGCTCCGGCCACCGAAAAGGAAACATAAAGCTGAGTCCGGTCGGCCGTGGAGTGCATCGTGCGCCTGGAATACGGGCAAAACGAACAAAGAACACTGCCCTTATCGATGCGTTTAAGACGTCTAAGCGTTTGCGCGGGAAAAGGGAGGCTGCAGGCACTCGACCAGGTTGTCATCGAGAGTGTACCGCGTATCTGAGCGACGCGGCTCGACGGTATTCCGTTCTTCGTTTACGAGAAAAATCATTAGTTTATACAACTCACACATGTAGGCTGACATAGGTAGAACTAACTCCTGTTGGGTTGTGATGGGTGTGGGTGTGTGTTGGGTAAACGCAAAATTCGTTGGAGTAGCGAACACATCGCTATGAGAGTGAGAGTGGACGCGATCGTTGATTCAACTAAAACGGCTTTAGTTTCAATAATCAGATTTATTCGCGTCCTCAACGATCAATCGCTCTGGTACAACCAAGAATTGGTCCCGCCATAAAAACTCTTCATCAAGACAACAAATATTTCGCTCCCCCGACGAGTTATTTTAGTTTGCTCCAAATCATTTCAAACATGAGTTGACAGCAACGAATACTTTTTTTCCGTGTTTGGTCAATATGCAGCCCACTCGGGTGTGGACGAATGGGGCTCCGAGGAGGAGGTGGAGGAGGAGGGAGAGGAGGAGGGGGAGGAGGAGGAGGACGAGGAGGACAGCAGCAGCAGTGGCGGTATCAGCGGCGGCCGCGGGAGTGGTCCACCTCTGGTGGGGTCCTAGCAGCAGGCAGGCGCGCGGCGGGGACTCGAAATGCACGCGTTATTGGGAACAGATAAGTCGCCGCCGGGTTGTTACCTCGGGTAAAATCGTAAAAGTGGGGAAAGCCGTGATGGGCGAGCTCTCAACACGTTAAAAGTTTTTGTCGTTGTCTTTGTCTGTCTGTCTGTCTGTCTGTCGGTGTTTTGTTCATGTGTGCGTGTGTGTCTGTGTCCGTTGAGCGCGCCGCGCGCAAGGCCACCTGCGGTGTGACCGATTACCTGTTTTCGTCTTTGCAGCTCGGCGCGCTGCTGATTTAAAAACCGCGCGCCTCTTGCGGTCGCCGAAAAGTTGTGGGCTGGCGTTGCGCTTGCTGTCGCCTCGGGGTCACCTGGCCGCGGTGCGTTTGGGTCGTAAAACCGCACACGGCGCCGGCGGAGCAGAGGGACTCTTCGCGTGTGTCACAATTCACACGGCTCTCCTTTGCACCGCGAAGCAGAATCGCCGTCTCTTTCTGATTCTGACTACGCGGTCTAAACGTGATATGTGGCGGGTGGTGGGCCGCGTCGATCTGGTTTTATCAAAATCTTTACGTCTTCATCCGGCCCAACAGATCAATGATCTCGATTTTTGAATTAGTTATCAATGGTTTTTGAAACGACAACCAGCTCGGAGCCGCCTGCCTCCCGCCCCGCCCTTTCCGTGTCTATGATGACAAATAACGTGCGGTGTACGCCGTTTGCATGTTCTGTTAACGAAATCTTTGAATGGGCGCTCGCATTTGAGTCCAGCTAGCTGTGGACCTTCGCCAGGCGAAACCACGGTACAACCGGAAATTTATCTTGATTATTTTCTTTCTTTTTGTGTTTCAATCTCCTTGCCTCGCTGAACCTGAAGCTCTCCGCCCGAAATGATGGATTGCTTCTGGTCATTAAGACCCGCGAGCGCTCGCATCTTTGACTTTCCTCTCCTCAATAAATTTGCAACGGCATCTAATAAATTCATCTCTGATCTCTATTTTTTACGGTTGTCGTTGTTTCGTTTTGAATATGACACGCACGCACCCAGACGTATGGCTGCGAAGGACACTCCGCTGTCTCTGCCAAGGACCTGCTCTCTCCCCACCCCAACTCCACTCGCACTGCAGGGCGCTCTGGCCTTGTGTAAGGTCTGGGATAAAGTGATTGTGACAGGCTCCCGCCGGGCGTGGCGGGGCGTGGCGGGGCGTGGCGGGGCGTGGCGGGGCGCAAGCGGGCGCAAGGCGAAGCCCCGAGACGGGCTAATGCAGCATCCATTAATCTTTCTTGCATGCGTGCGGATTTGTGCCCTGTTACATAGTGTAACCCCGGCATCCCGCTGTCGGTGCGGTGCTTCGGATAGAAGAGGGGCGCTGCTGCTGTCTCTATCTACGGGCTCAACGCTCATAAAATAATTCGCGTCTGAGCAAAAAATTTGCAGGTGTGCTAATTTTTTTTATTTTTTTTTTAGCTGTACACGCGCAGCTAATTTTTAAGCAACGGTGCTTATTTTTCTTGCTACCCAGCTATTTATTTTTCCGCTGCGTTTCAAGTGTGTATATAGCCGAGGTGCTAATTTTTCACATCTGCGCGATCTTTTATTTTGCGTGTCTGCAAGTAAATCCACTTTGATCACGCCAGTAAGGCATTAGTGCATTTATATGTAAATCGCTGATATTTCATGCTAGCTACTTTTCTTCTTAGTTTAAGCGACCCGAGGCTTTGCAATTCGAGCGTAGTCGAAAACTTCTATACGTTGGAGGAGCTGGACGCTTATCCTGCAGACCGCCGCGGCGGCCGGGGTCGGGTCCGAGCTGGGCTGGGCTGCAGTCGGGTGCCGCGCTCCCGCTGGAACCTCGGCCCTTAGATCTTTGTGTTTGTATTTGCCGTGCGATTCCGAGAAGCAGTCCGACGAGCGCAGAATAAAACGGCAAAAAAGCGCAACAGCTTAACGCTCATTGTTGTAATGCAATGCGAGTGCGTGCAGGCCGCCGCGCTGTGCTGCGCTGCCGCGCCGCCGGCACGCACCGAGCGTCGCCGGGCCGGGGCAGGGCCGGGGCAGGGCCGGGGGAGGCTGGAGCTGGAGGAGGATACTGACCGCCGCACAGCAGGCTTGGCCTGGCACCCGCCCTCACGTTTCTCTAGACTTGACCGTTCAAAAAATGCCAAGGAGTGGCCCATGCCGGTGGTATTTCACTATGTGTCAGAATTGCCGTTGAGAGGGACGGATTTTGACGACTGCATGCCCTTCGGTGCAATGATGCAACTCTCGCCAGCTTGGGACACCCGACCCTCCAGGCCGTCCTCTGCCCCCTCGCACCGGCAGTAGCGGGCTCATCAATAAGTCTGGTGCCAGTCTACCTCAGCGGGGCGGGGTGGGGCGGGGCGGGGTCCACACCTGCAAAACCGGCGCCACCGCCGCGGGAAGGAGGAAACCCGCTGGCCACACTCACTTTCGCACCGACAGCGTGCGACCTTGTGACTCCGCCCGCGCCGGGTAGGCGAATCCCTGCCGATATTTTGGCACACGCTTAAAACTCAAAATCACTTGTGACGAGGTGAAATATAAACGAGCAATAACCACTTTTAACGAAATTTAATACCTGGAAGGTGTGTGGACCTCGTGGCTGGCCAAGCCCCCGTGACTCAATCGTGACGCAGGACTCGTAAGAGTGACCCGGGGCTACTATGCCGCCGCGCGGGCGCCGAATTAAAACTTTCACCGTTGAGGACGACACCTTTTTGACCCCGTCTCGCTCGCTCCCACTCCCGCTGACGTGGACCGCTCGGAGGCTACCGTACCGGCCGGGCGGGTCCTGGCGGGTCGCCTCGGCGCCTCCAGCCGCACATCGTTAGCAGCCGCTGAGGATTATTATCGGTCGCTCCTCTGCGGAACAGTAAGCGCAATACACAACTTAGAACCTCGAATAACAAATGACTTAACTTTCTTAATTTCCCTTAAATTTTTCCGAATGTTTCTGAATGTTTTGATTTTCTTTTAATTTCAGTTTCTTTTTTATATGTTTTAAATTATGATGTGTACAAAAATTTCAAAGTTATTTGCGTTCCGGAATCGACCACTGGCGCGTATGTGGCTTAAACGTCGGGCGCCAGCTTAGGCCACCCGCTCTGGAGGCGCGCGCGGCGTCGGCCTACCTGTCAGGCGTCAGGCGCCAGCATAGGCCACCCGCTCTGGAGGCGCGCGTGGCGTCTGCCTACCTGTCGGGCGCCAGCATAGGCCACCCGCTCTGGAGGCGCGCGCGGCGTCGGCCTACCTGTCAGGCGTCAGGCGCCAGCATAGGCCACCCGCTCTGGAGGCGCGCGTGGCGTCTGCCTACCTGTCGGGCGCCAGCATAGGCCACCCGCTCTGGAGGCGCGCGCGGCGTCGGCCTACCTGTCAGGCGTCAGGCGCCAGCATAGGCCACCCGCTCTGGAGGCGCGCGTGGCGTCTGCCTACCTGTCGGGCGCCAGCATAGGCCACCCGCTCTGGAGGCGCGCGTGGCGTCTGCCTACCTGTCGGGCGCCAGCACAGGCCACCCGCTCTGGAGGCGCGCGCGGCGTCGGCCTACCTGTCAGGCGTCAGGCGCCAGCATAGGCCACCCGCTCTGGAGGCGCGCGTGGCGTCTGCCTACCTGTCGGGCGCCAGCATAGGCCACCCGCTCTGGAGGCGCGCGCGGCGTCTTCCTACCTGTCGGGCGCCAGCATAGGCCACCCGCTCTGGAGGCGCGTGCGGCGTCTGCCTACCTGTCGGGCGCCAGCATAGGCCATCCGCTCTGGAGGCGCGTGCGGCGTCTGCCTACCTGTCGGGCGCCAGCATAGGCCATCCGCTCTGGAGGCGCGCGCGGCGTCGGCCTACCTGTCAGGCGTCAGGCGCCAGCATAGGCCACCCGCTCTGGAGGCGCGCGTGGCGTCTGCCTACCTGTCGGGCGCCAGCATAGGCCACCCGCTCTGGAGGCGCGCGCGGCGTCTTCCTACCTGTCGGGCGCCAGCATAGGCCACCCGCTCTGGAGGCGCGTGCGGCGTCTGCCTACCTGTCGGGCGCCAGCATAGGCCATCCGCTCTGGAGGCGCGTGCGGCGTCTGCCTACCTGTCGGGCGCCAGCATAGGCCATCCGCTCTGGAGGCGCGCGCGGCGTCGGCCTACCTGTCAGGCGTCAGGCGCCAGCATAGGCCACCCGCTCTGGAGGCGCGCGCGGCGTCTGCCTACCTGTCGGGCGCCAGCATAGGCCTTTCACTCTGGAGGCGCGTGCGGCGTCTGCCTACCTGTCAGGCGCCAGCATAGGCCATCCGCTCTGGAGGCGCGCGCGGCGTCTGCCTTCCAACGTCAAAACCCTTGCTTCCGTTTCATCGTGCTCACGTAATAAGCGCGCGCGTCAGTAATCCGACCTAACAGAAAACGCGTCTTCCATGTGTAATTTCGAAGCAATCGGAACCCCAGCCTGCGCCTGGGCCTTGTTGTTTTGTCATTCTCAGGGGGGCGGAGTGGGATGGGCTCTGCAGGTGCATATTTATAGCCGCATGTCGTCTCCGACCAATTTGCCGAATGTCACTAGCAAAGGGGACAGATTTACAGTCCCGTCCGGAGACCTCCGTAGTGCAGGCGGGGCCGGCCGCGCTCCGAAAACACTGTCGCTCTCACTCGCTCTTTCTCCTCGGCAGCCGGCGTGTTTCGGAGGCGGCCGCGGGCGGAGTCTAAGTGATAATAACGTGTGGGAGAGTTGCCAGGACGGCGACCGGTCCGCCGGACGGGCGGAGGACGGCCCGGCCCGGCGGGCCTCGGCGCCTAGAGGACCGCCTCTAGAATAACTTCCCCGATGAGCGGCGCGGAGCGTTTGTTCTCAGGCGGGCTAATAGTATTCCCCTCGCCTTTTGCTGATGATCCCAAGGGGGGGCCAACTCGAAGAAATCGTATTCACAGAAATAGACGGGTATTAGTTAGAAAATAAAGGAAAGTACACGATAAATACAAGGGAATACATAATGATAATGCTAAGTAATTATTAAACAGTACCTGTAAAACAAAAAATAAAAATACCGAAAAATACATGAGAAATACAAAGTAAGAGTACGCAGAAATAAATTAGTTGGCCTACTCTCGGACGATACTTAGGAGAAATTCGCAGATTTTCTTGAGAATCATTTCGTACAAGAGCGGGAGAAAACTAAGTATGATTTACGTTCGCATTTCGTTTCATATGCGACTTTCCAGTGCGTGTCGAGGTTGCTGCGGTCACTGCAACGGATTGATACAAGTTGACAAAAGTGTTGTTTTTTTTGTTTTTTTTTTTAAACTGAGTCGATTCCGATTTTACGATTACTTGAGTGTCAGGAGAGTGCTGGCTCTCCGCTGTTGGCAGCCGGGGATACAATTGCAGACGGAACGGCCTGAGTTAGCAAGCCGCCAAAGTTGAGTCGCCCGCTCAAATGTTGCACGACAGAGAGCTGCTGTAAAGCCAAAGAGCACGTCCTGACTGTTAGGCGGCGGCGGCGGAGTTGGAGTCGGCGGCTATTGCGGTGCGGTGGGCCATCCCAGGGCCGGTCTGCCGTTTCGTTTTTCACTCCGCGGTCGATTCGTGTGCGATCCGGCCAGCGGCCGGGGGGAGTGGGAGTCGTATCGCCCCCGACGCGTCACTCGCCGACGCGACGCGGTGTGTCGACAGCCCACAGCCAGGACGGGCGGGAAGCGACGCGAGGTCGGCATTAGGGCGAGAGGGGGAGACACCTCTTGAATTTTTGTACACCTCGTAATTCAGGAAAATTTACAAAAAATCAGGAAAATTCACCTTTATGTAGATAAAAGTCAAGCAAAAATTCATCAAAATTCACTAGCAATTCACAAAAATTTTCAAACATTTACGTAATGTTTACACATAAACTCAGAGCCGTTCCCCGCTCGGTATTAGGGCTGTTACAGAGTCGAAGGAACTGCTTTCGATTTTGGTCGCTCCTCCTTATGCGAGCTAAAATAGGACACGTAACATCGTGTTAAACACTGATAAACCAATGGCCTCCGCCAATTTGCAGCCACTTTTAATGCGAAGAATTTGCATTCTCACTGGAGAAGGCCAATTTTTGGCATTAAAAGTGGCCACTGCGTTTCCAGTGAAAGTCATAGGGTTTGTAGACTGGATACCGCGGTTTTAAATGTGTGCTCTTGCGCCACAAGGCGGTCCATGATGATAATATCGAGAAAACGGATCAGCCGCGACCTCTCTGCGAGCAGTAGGGGAGTCTCGGACGGGGCCTTCTCGCGGAAGTGAGGCAGACCCTCTCCATTACAACGGCAAAGTTTTTAAGGCCACAGGCTTTACTCTTGCCCCACCGCTCCTCTCCTTTCTTTCTTGTTTTCCCTCCCCGCGCACAAATGCTTTGCTGTCACCCCCTTGCCTCCCCCTTCGGCCGCCCCGCCATCACTTAGTGTGAAGTCATCAGCCCTCACTGTCTTGCACCCGAGGACACGCCCCCGCGCGCGGCCTCTCCACTTCCACCACCGTCTCCTTTTTTTTAACAATCATGCAATGAGGCAGAACATTCGTCGCCCTCCGTCATCGCTCACCTTCCCTCCCCAGGGCGCCCCTTACCCCTTCCACCCCGTCCGCCCCAGGCCAGAGTAAGCAATGAGTACTTCCGACGAGGCGAAGGGGGAGAAGTTTGTTTAATCACTATAGTCGCCTGCCTGATGATGGGGACGGAATCTTACCCACTTTCCTCGCCACGCCCCCCTCGCCCCGTTCTCCCGGAGGTTCCGCCCGGGGCCAGCGAGGGGTTGTCGCACCAAGCAGTGCCAAGCCCCCGAGCCGAGAGCCAGTGATGGACGGGGTTGCTGCGTCAGCGACTATGCTCAAAGATTGAATCATGGACCGCTGCGCAGCGGGTTTTCCCTCTGCACCCTTATCCCCCCCCCCCCCACCCCGGTCTTTTTCTCTTCTTCCCACCTCTTTCTCTCTCTCTTTCTCTCGTGCAAGTTATATTGGCCCGCGAAAGCATGTAACCTCCCTCATAAAACCTTTCGCGTTTTCTCTCTCTCTCTCTCTCTTCAGCGAGAAAGGTGGGCGGCTCGTTGGATGACGAATTTACCTCATCACACACTCCATGAGGCCACCTTCCTCAACTTCAACTCGTCTGACGCTCCACGCCACACCCCGCCTCGTCCCGCCCCGCTCTGCCCCGCCCCGCCCCGCCCCACCCCGCCCCACCCCGCCCCACCCCGCTTATCCCCACCCCGACCCGCCCCAACTGTCTTCGCAACGCTGCCGCGCTCGGCCACAAACGTACGGTACGTGCCCACCGGAGCCCGTGATGTGTATATGGCTATCGGATTTTGTGTTTCGCGAGACTGAAGGTTTCCAATGAGCTCACTCGTGCTCGTTCAAAGAAGCGTGAAATGCGGTGACACCGTCAGATCTCTCTCCTACGTGTGGCGTAACACTTTGGAGCGATCGTGCCTTTTCTCTCACTCGCGTCGGCGTGTAGAGCGCGGCAGCGCGGCGTGCGAGTGTTGCGGGTGAATATATGCATCTTCGTGAAAAAGAGAAGCACACAAGCTGAATTTATCGACGTTATAATAACCTAAACACGATCGACACAAGCAGTAATCTCCGGTCTTCCGGCAGTGTGCATTCGTACCACCTCCGGATTTTCATCAGGAGACCGACGCGCAAAAAGAAGAGAAATGGAGTCATTGAGGCCTCGGTCCCTGCCGGCTGCTAATTGACCAGCTATTCGAGCCCTCCGCCTCCCCCCCCTTTTTTTCCCCTTCCCCCGGCCTCCCGTCTTGCTCCCCACCTCCCAATTTTCCTCGATTTCTTGTCCTAAATGAATTATGAGTTTTCACGCAGATTTGCATCTGAAAGGGGCCGAAGCCTTATTCGTAGGCCTGATGTGCGCTCTCTGCTCTGGTTTCACCCCTACCCCTCTGATGTGACCTTACCTTCACAGCCCCTTTTATTTCTGAACACCCCCCCCCTCTCTCCCTCTCTCTCTCCCTCCCTCTCCCTCCCTCCCCCCCCCTTCCCTGTGATCTCCGTTTGATCCACTTTCCCTAGATGTAGCGAGACAATGTTGCACACGAACGCCCAGGCGCACCGAATCACACACGAATAGCCATGGCTTTTGTAGCGTCTCAAGAGTGAGTGCGAAAGAGAAGACACGATAGCTCTCGACCTCGCATCCCCTCCCTCCTCCTACTCTACTCCTGTCACTCAACACGCCTATATGTCATTTGGAAATAGAACTAAATACGCTCTCTGATGTCAGACCCGTAGTCTCCGTTACACCGTGAAAAATATTCGTAAGGGTTACGGGAAAATTTTCTATGACAAAAGTCGTAAAATTACGATTATAAATTGTAAATTTAGCACTCCATATCGACTTGGAACTTACCGACGAGCAAGAATGGGCTGTCGTAAATTTACGACATATTTTGTAAATCAAAATTACAAAAAATGTCGTAAATTTACGAGTATATTTTTCACAGTGTACTGAAACGAAGGAAAATACTCAAGAGATATATCAAATTTTCCTCGCGAATTCAAGTTTCGCTCGTGCGAGTGTGTGGAAGTGCACTTGCGCGACCGAGCGGGGGCCTACCCCTCGCACGTGTCTAGCCGCGCCTGACCACACACCTGCACCGCTGCACCGCGGCTCTCTCCACATACGGAGAGATGCAGCACATCGCCATATGTCCACACCGTATATACGATTCAGAGCGGGCACTATGATTTCCTAGAAAGAGGCCGGGGACGCGTCAGCTGTGTGTGTCACGGCATGTATAATAACACCTTTGAAGATGGATGGCTCGCTCTCGCAGTCCTGCCCATACGAGGAAGCAAGGAATGAATAAATTCGAGATGGACCGCTAAATGTTTTATAAAAAGTGATCCAAAATAATGTCAATTTTTTTTTATTTTTTAAGTTTTTTAAAAAATGGGGTCTGTCGAGGTAATTTCTCTGTTTACTGTAACATTGCGTCACAGAGGCAAATTTGACTGACGTTCTGCGTCTTTCCGTGGCTGCTTTGAAACATATTTTTGTCACTCCCGTTTTTTTCCCCCTTTTTTTTCTCCGAGCTGGGTGGCTGGAGAGTGTTGTCAACGCGCGGTCATTGTTACGGTACGCGATGCGCCGTCGGATAAGGCCCGACCCAGGCCGGCCCGGCCCGCCAGCCGAACATGAACTTCAAGGAGTCATTCTCTCAATCTGGGTCATAAACGACGACGTTTCGCAAACGTCTTCGGTCGCGCTTGTTTTCGTTTTCATCGGATTCTCTCACACCCCGCCCCGATTTTCGAACGTTTTCGTTGAAAACGGACACACCCATGACAGTTGAATTTTTTTTTTTTTTTTTTTTTTTTTTTGGGTCACCGTCTGAACATGTGACTATACATTTCCCTCTACCGCAGTAAAGTAATAGCAACTGTAACACCACCGTAGCGTCGCCCTTCATCTTCTGTTGTCTCTCGGTCGCACCTGGACGGGAAAGTTAGCGTTCACTCTCAGATCCAAAATGTCACCGGCTGCACTTCGTGCCCCGCAGGAATTACGCTTTAGTCATGAGAAACTGGGTCGGGTCGCCAACAGTGCTAGGTCAGGCCGACAGATATGTGGGACTCTTTCGTGTGTGTGTGTGTGTGTGTGTGTGTGTGTGTGTTTGCGCGCGCGCAAAGGTAGTGGAGCTAAGCTACATCAGACTCTTCTACGAGAGTGATATGAGAATTCATCTCAAAGTTTTCATTGTCTGACTGGCCACTAAGTGTCCTCTGGCGAGTATCGCTGAGAAAGGTCGGTCTAATTCGATTTTTGCCCGTGGCGTGAGAGAAGGGCTCGCGTGGGGCGTTTGCAGCACGCTCGGCTGGCTGCGTCCGCGGCGCGGTATGGGCTGGGGCAAGGTCTCTTGTGGCCGCCGCCGCCCGCCGAGCCACTTCTGACGCATCGCGGGTCGGATCAGTTGTACCGGATATGGAATGCTGAGCGCCAATCTGCCGGCCCGTCCTTCAGAACGCGATCCTGGCGTACCATGTCTAGTTTCAGGTGGAAAAAAAGGATAAGCCGTCGCGCTCTAAATGATGATCCAGCCAGGTGAAGCTCACGGCGTTTCTCATCATACGAGCACGCCGTCCTAGAAACGCTTTTTTTTCTGCTTCTCTTAAAGACAAGTGATTTTAAATTGGACCTACAGTGCTTCAAGGACACTACAACTACAACAGCGTTTGCTACTCATGTTAAAATCCATACCATAGTGTTTTTTCTCAACTGTTCCGGACGCCGAGAAACTAAATATGAGAATACTTTATCTCGAGGAGATTCTGCATTTCCCATCACCTGTAAGCTGCCTAAAGGGCACTGCGTCAGCGGTGTAAATTTGCACCATACCGAGTGAATAATAATGTCTTATTTGATAAACATCGTACGTTGAACCTCATTTTAAGTGTAGGCTGTCAAATTGGGGCCCGGTCAGGTTATGATTCGGGAGCGTGGATCTGTCTGTTCTTTTCACGAACTTTTTAAAACGGCAAAAACTGTTTTGTCCGACATCGTGTTTACGTCAGCTCGTTGGCGCATTGGAGCGAGAAAAGGCGGAGAAAAAAACAGTGGTGTTGGCGCAACGTGGGTGGAGCCGTGCCGTGGCACGCCCTGCCCGGCCCTGCCCCACCGCTGGCCCTGGAGGGACACTTTGCGTGTTTGGCGGCACTCCGTTACAAGGAAACGATCTAGGTCCTCGGGCTCTCCTCAACAATACCGTACTATTCTACGGCAACTTGCGAATGTACCCAACGAAAATTTTTAGAGATTTAAAAATAAAACAACAATAGCAGTACAGTATGTTCAGATACATTTGAAGCGTCCTGTGGTTTTTATCGTTTTGGATTATTTTGTTTTGTTTTTGTGCCAATTGATGCCGTCGCTTTTAGCCTCCCCTGCTTTAAAAGACTTACCAACGGATCCTCTTATTCCTCCGAATACCCGTCCTCGTCATCTCAAAATCCCCCAATATTTTCACCTGTCGCCCACCTTGGCCCCGCCCCGCTCAAGCTCAGCGTTGCGCGATTTTTGGTGCGACTCGCCGCCCCGTTCAGCCCGCTGGTCGTTCGAGCCCTATCGGCTTTAAATCAGACTCAGGCCGGCCGGCTGGTGACTTGGACGCAGGAGTGGGCGTAGAGCCTGCGGAAGCCCCGCCCCGCCCCGCCCCACCCCGCCCCACCCCGCCCCGCCCCGCCCCGCCCCGAGCCGAGGGGCTTATTCTCACGCGGCGCGTACGCACACACAGATGCGTTCTCAGAAGGATGCTGTGCTGGACCGACGCGATGCAAGAATCCGAACCATTTCCCGTCACCGCCGGGCCCCGCCTGTCTGCTGTCGGGGCACAAGCCCAGGCTCCTCCCGGGCCGCAGGCAAAGATATTGCGCGGAAATGGCTTTTATTTTTATTTTTTTTCCCCCAGTGAGTGGTCAGACTTATCAGTCGTGAGAGGCGGCTCACCGGGTGGCGTACTCGGACCAGGCGGGCCGCCGCCGTACTCACACCGCCTCGGCTTATCTGCCTCCCGGATCGCGTCGGTCGGCCCGGCATAAGGCACTCACACACGGGAGGGGCTTTTCCGATCGGTCTTGACCCTCTAGTAGTAGCTGCTTGGAGCCAGAGCGAGTGGAGGCTGTGTAGGCGCAAGAGGAAGGGCGTGGCGGGGCGGGGCGGGGCGAGGCGTACCCGGCCCACTCGCGCAGACAGCAGCGCCACCGCTTGCCCCCAGCTAGCCTCATCAGCCTCATGTAACGCTGCAAGCCTCTGGCTACATCTGCCGGAAAGTGCGTAAATGTTTTAGGAAGAAGCATAGCTGCCACTGTCAGCTTCGTTCGAGCTCTGTTTCTTTTCTCATGTTTGGCTGCACTCCGTAAAAGAAGATAATCTTTCCCCCTTCCTTTTTTTCCCTATATCCAATTTCCATTTTGCACAGTTAGGTGACTGTCTGTTGCCTTTCTCTGACGTGAGCAGACAACAAGGGTGCTAATTGTGTCATCACAGCAGCCAACCACTCGCAGCCTTTGCGGTTACTGCGCCCCGTTCTCTCCCGAACGCATACGCGGATCAAACCTTGAGAGAGAGAGAGAGAGAGAGAGAGAGAGAGAGAGAGAGAGAGAGAGAGAGAGAGAGAAAGAGAAAGAGCGAGGTAGCGAGGTGTGATGGGCGAGGAGAAGAGGGCAATACTGAGTTTAAGTGGTGGGGGCCACAGAGCCACTGACTGACACAAAACAAGTGTCATACGGTAACGGCAATGACTAAGGCTGAGTGAATTCATTCTCGTTTTCGCGCACCTAATAAAGCAATTTACTCGCAATATAGAACAAGGATTTGATGCGCTTGCTCGTTATTGGAAGTTAGCTCATGTTCAGAGATATTCACGATTTTCTAGCAAAGCACGGCGGCATGCCTTGGGTATGCTCGTTTGTTCGTGATATCCCCACCCCAAATAATACGGCTAGCTGTTGGCCTGTGATTCGGTTTGACAAATGGAAAACAGGAGGCCTTTGATCGCCAATAACTTTTGCCCGTCTGAGATCCTCTTCGCGTTTGGTTTCCTTATCAAGGAGGTAAGTGGTTCTCTCTCTGATCTGGGGCCGACAGAATGGGCTCTGCCCCTCTCCGCGCTCTTCCACGCATTCGTATTGGAGACTGTGTAGTAGCGCCGCGAGAACCTCTCGAACGTGGCTCTACAAAAATGGCGGTGGTCGAGTTTTGAGTGGCATGTTTTCGAAACTAATTGGTGATAACAGAATAATTTATCGCTTTGCTTTTTTTTCAGATATTATTCTCTTTATTCCATGAATACATCGTGTTTACCGCTGCAAACTACAAAGTCGGATATGGAACTCCGTCCGTGAGCTGCTGCTGTCGATCACCACTTGTTATTATCCCAGGTATGACGTCGGACTTGCAGCGTTTCCTTTATGAACCGCAGCTTCAAGAGACATAAAACAAAACAAATTATTCACCGCAGAGTTTACGGTATCCTTAAAATAGTAGGGAATTGGTCATTAAAATAGACTAACGTCCAGTGATAGGAAGCTTTATGGTTCTGTTCAAGTTCTCAAGGACCTCAGGAAGGATACCCCGAGGCTCCCCGCTGTTTCGTTTGGTAGTTTCTTTGCTGCTCGCTCAGAGGGCGTTCGCGTATCTCGGGCCAGAGATGGCCGGAGGGCGCGAGCGCCTTGAGTCACTGCTCCGCCAGCTATCGCCATCTAGATCCGCAGATCGACGTAACTGTCGCCGACTGAATGAGAAGTTACGACGGTGTCTACCTCGCGCCATCCGGATCTGTTCGCCTTTGTGTCTTTATTGGCACTGCCTGCGTTTGCAACAGGGGCGTGCCTAGCCGCCCGCTGCTCTATCACGCGATGGCTATTTTTTCCCTTTTTTCTTCCACATCCGTTTTAGTGTTACGAATGACTTATTTCTCATAACCTTACATCAGGGATGCACTCGCGATGCACTTGCACGCCGCTAGATGGCGATCGGGGATGTATTTGCCGCGTTTCGTAACAGAAAATGACGGTAATTACATCGCGCCGGCCGGAACAGTCCGGGGCAGATTACGAGAGAGGGAGGGGGCTCTAGCCTCGCGCAGCATCTCGAGCATTCCGGGCGTAATGAATGAAAGTGAAGTGCGGCTCATTGGCGCATTGCGAGCATCACTGTCCTGTCGCACATACACTGCCGCACACGGCGAATGACCGCAAGTCTTTGGCCTTTAAAAAAAATGTACTTTGATTGAATTTGCCGATTTTCAGAACGCAACTTTGATCGCTATTCATACTTATAACGAACATCGCAGAAGTAGACTAATATTTAAAATTGAGGACTTCCCCGCCTGATAATATTAGGACTTCCCTAATAGTAGTGTATAATTATGTAGTTTCCCGCGGATCGCTCCTCTTGCGGCAACATGGAAACCACCATCGCTTATTGCAGCTACCTAAATGAGTCCTCCAAATAATACCCACGACGTTCGAAATTTTCGTCTTCTTACGCAACGTCTGGTCGTCGTGCGGCTATGGAGCACTTGAGAGACGCTGCTGACGGGTTTTTCTTACGCCGCCTCTCGCGCTCGCCGCACTTCCCCCTGTTAGGGCTGCTGCCGCTGCCGCGCTGCCATCCCCGTAAAATTTTATTGTATCGGCGCGGCATCTAGTGTGGCGCTGGCCGTCCTGCCGCCGGCCCGGCCCGGCCAGGCCCGGACGCGTACTAACCGCCGCGTTAGCGCGTTCAGGAGTGGAGCGGCTGCGGCACGAGCAGGACGATTGGGGGGAGGCCTCTGCCAGACTAGACCACGCAACTTCCCGACAAAATTTTGCAGCATTGTCAAATCATTTGTATGAGGCCGAGGGGGGGATCACTTCGAAAAGTCATTGTACGGACCATAAAAAATGAAAAAATAACAAATTGAAAGCAATGAAAATAAAATTAGAAGGAAAGTACAGAAAACTATAGCAGAATCCGGAAAAATCCCAAAATTCGGAAACAACTGAACAATAATAGGCATTTCTTACGGGGGCCTAAAAAATTGAGAAAATTTGAAAAAGGCAGAAATAGGAGGGAAAAGGTCAAAATTTATCAAAACGTAACAGAATTTTTTTTTTTTTTTTTTTTTTTTTTTTTGTTAAGTACACTTTGTCTGAGTGATCCCTCCCTCGAATGGGGCCTCTTCAACTTCAACTTATGGGTTAAGAAATATTTTCCATTGAGATCAGTCGTGTTTCTTCTCTAATGCTGTAGCCCCTGCTTGTACATCTTACACTCTTCGACGAAATGTGTTCGTATTTGCCCTCGCATCAAGAATGTGAGGCGCAGTGGTGCAGAGGGACCTGCCGCCTTGGTGTGCCAGCCCCATTTTATTGCCCTACATACAGCGGGTGCGAGTTCCGCTCACTGTGGTTCCCTTTCGTGACTTAGCACCTGTGCGTCGGATGAGGTCTGTAAATCCTCCTGGCCGTGCCCGCCGCACGCGCCGCCCGGGATGCGGCGGCGGCGCAGGGACTGCAGACGAAGGACACTAGCTGTGGCGGATATTCAGCCAACGCAAGCGGGAAATCCCGCCCGCCCCCCTCTCTCTCTCTTGCACTGCAGCAACCTCCGACCCATAACTCTTTGTCTCGGTCGCACTCACGGCCCGACTCGGGTCACCGCGATGACGCTGCTGCCGCAACCGCAGCCATTCAAATGGACCGAGGGTTCTAGTTCCAACGAGTTCCAATTGAGCAGCGCGACGCGCCCGCCGCGCCCTCTGCCGTTGCGTCACCCAAACTCGCTTTGTCAACCCGAAATGCTTTGGTGCGGCGGCGGTGGGCAGAGGACGAGGGGTGACGGAGAGGGCGTCACTGCGGTCCATCTCAGTCGCACGCACGCCGGGAGTTCCTAGAAGGAATTTGACTCTCGCCAGTGTTTGTTTTGCGGCCCTAATTTGACGTGAAAGCGCCCGGTCGATGCAAAATGAAGACGTTCAGGATTCCTCGCCTCAGACCCATCCGTATCCCTTTTTTCCCTATCTTTTTCTTCTTTTCTATTTTAAAATTTGTTGCGGTCGCAAGCGATTACATTTCCCCCGGCAGGGCGTTCTGACAGGGTTAACTCAAGAGCGCCCTCCGGCACGCAGGGGGGTTTGCCCGCAGAAGCACCGTCGCTCTTGTTCGGAAGCGCGGCACGGTTCGCGTCATATCTGTCGGGCGAGACAGAAAAATTGCAGGGGACTCGAATCAGCTGTCGCTTGTCTGCTGAGGATGCCTGACTTATTATTACAAGGCTCCCATCCACTCGTGTCCCCACGGCGAGCGGGCCGGGTATGGGGGGATCGGGCGGGGGGATCAGCGAGTATCGTGTCTGATCGGACGAGGCCAGGCGGGGTCTTACTCCCAAATCCATTAATTTTTCTTTCGAGGAGACGAGAGATGCTGAGAGGGGGAGGGGGGGGGGGGAGGGATGCAACCGGGGAGTTATCAAGTGACAGACGACGCTCCGCGCCCCGCCCCTCTGCCCCCGCTGCCTGCGCACGGCTCTGGCGGGGAGCGCTCGGATTGCAACATTTTATCAAATTTATGGGGTACTTACCGGCTAAATGAGGTATGGGAGCAGACGACGCTAGGTACAGTCAGCACACATGGCCCGGGTCGGCACCCTAATGCGCAACCGTTTGTTTATGTCTGTGTTGCACGGCAGGCCGCCGGCGGCGGGGCAGGCTGGCGGGTCGAGGGCCGTGCGGCGACATCTTGTCGAAGCTGCGGTAAAAATAATGATACGGACGGATCGTTAGTTTAACAAGGCTGTGGGAGAGAGAGAGAAAAAAATAAAAGATGTGCATGGGTGTAGCTGTACTGTTAAAACCGTAAAACGGGGTTTAATATGATGTATATACGATTGTTATTATTGGAACCATTTATAAACGCGAGGAAAAAGAAAAAGCCGGAGTCTGTCGGCGTGCTCTGCCGCTACCGGTGCACGGTGCAGGTGTGCCAACACCGGCCCGACCGCCCTGCCCTGCATCGCCAGGCCGGACACGTTATTTTCTGGAAACTGTTTTTGCTTATTTGCAGTCAGCGCCCGGCGGCCCCGGTGCTGGCCAGCCTGTTGTTGGCCCGCTGTCGTGCGCAGGCTGGCCCTTATAATACGGCACAGCTTCGGGTGAAAGTGAAGTGCGCCGCGCAGGCCGCGCACTCTCACACTCTGATACGTACTCAGATTGCATGCTTCTTAGCGCGCGCGCACTCACATACACACACGCGCGCACGCACGCACACATACTCACGCGCACGCAAGAGGTGTGCGGACGCAGCCACCAGGGGGACTCTGTGATGTTTAGTTACGTGCGCTTCCTCCTATCTTCCAATTTCACAGGATTCTGAATACACCGCTGCTCCCTTGCGGAATAGTAGTATACTTTTCGCCCCCCTTTATTTTTTATTTCCTTTTTTCGAGATGCAGTCGCGGCCATATATACGCTTTAGGTGTACTCTTACCTCTGCTTATCTCGGAATCCGCTGAATGGACCCATATTGCGTGCCAGCTGATAAGGCCAATTCAAAAGTCGCGCCCGCGCGGTCAGTAGCCCTCGGCTGCGGCGCGGCAGTTATTGGGTCTGGTGGGGGGAGGGAGTGTCTCCAGGTCTGAGACGTCCGCGAAATATAGCCGTTCTTACACTAAAGCTGCGCATAGTGCAGTAGAGGCGCGCCGATCGCGATAAGATAGTCCCGGCTTTTGTACGGCCATAAAAATAGCAATAGCAATAAGGGTTTAATTTGGCCTGGGATGTGCATTGACTGTGGGCCGCAGTGCAGTGGACGCTCAGCGCTCGCGGTGCTTCTGCAGTCCACTTACTGCAGCCCGACAGCAGCCAGGACAGCGGCCTAAGAAAGATATTAGGCAGAGCGAACATCTATATCTCAACAACATTTGCTTTACAATAGGAAAAAAAATAATAATCGCGCTGTTTGGAATTTGTAATCCAACAAGTACTATACAGTGCACGTATCTAAATGAAGTTGCGAAATGAAAGGATTTAACGTTCCACTCATCTGTCAACGGGTATCAATTTGAATTTTTCAGTGCGGAGTGGGCCTATAACCACTTACGACCTTATCTGCTTGCCAAAACGTCTGCGTGCCGATAGCGACCAGTCCGGAGAGACTGCTTGCCCTGGGGAGGAGCGGCTCGGTCGGGCCGGGTACGGAGGAGGGAGGGAGAGAGAAAGAGATAGGGAGAATATCGTTGTTGCGCCGTAGGCTGTCCAGTAGGGAAGGCAGGTCAGGCACTCGACGACATGGCTCTGTACTTAAGACGCCGCCAAAGTGAGCGGTTAGTGGTGGCTCTGGCAGGTTGGCAAGACTGAAGTCATACGCGAGGCTGACATCCGCCGGGGACTGCTCCCATAACCTCTTTGAATATGAATCGAAACCTATTCGCTGAGCGGTGGCGTTCGAAACGCAAAACTTGCTAGCAGTTTATTTTGTATACAGAGCCGGCTGGGCGGCTGCTGCGTCCGAAGTCCGACGACCGCGGCGCTGAGTGGCCGGGTTGGGGACAGTGCAACTCTGTTGTATGGATAGCGCGACACGAATGCGGCAGAAAGCTGTTGTGTCATTTGGTTTTGTTCAAAGGCCTCCGCAGCACCGTAGAATAAATCGATTGCGGAATACCGTGCACCGTGCCGGGGACACTAGAGCCAGAACACTTGCAGCAGCGCGCCGACGCAAAAAGAACCGTAAATAAGGTAAAACGCTGAATTTAAAAGCACTCCGCATTACACAGAAATACACAGAAATGAATTAAAAGACACAGAAATAGTCACATCAAATACATCAAAACACTTGAAATACTAGCGAAGTTTACACACAGATATGCCCTGTTTGGTCACGGTCGCCCCGTGGGCCGAGTGGCCGAGATTCTGGCGGCGTGAATTTTGACACCAAAGTATGACGGCACGACGGAACGTCCGTTACTGTTTGAGAGGAAGTGAGAAAGAGAAGACAGTAGAGGCAGATGGAGGCAGAAAGAGAGAAAGGGCGCGAGCGGTTGAGGGGGGAACGGGGGGGGGGACGGGAACGGGAAAGAAAGGCTTTCTCTGATAAACGGTGGCATCGCGGAGTGACTCATCATACCGCCAGGAAGCAGACGTCTGGAAGTCCGCCGCCCCCACCTCGCTCCTTCTCTCTCCACTTCCTGGCCATCTCCGGCGCGCGGCGCGGCGGTTCGCGAGCAGGACGGAGACATGGATGGCTCGCTCATTATTCTTACGCGATGTCGCGGCGGCGGAAGCTGAACCGGCGAGTAAGCAGCAGCGCGACCGCGGAAGCAGCCGTATTTTTTTTCTGTTTTTGTTTCCCTTCATTTCCTTTTGCTGCCCCCTCGTGCGCCCTCGCTGCAGACGGCGGCCTCGTTTGCATAAAGTTGGCGATGACACCTGGTTATCCGCTCGGAATGAGTCGCGGTGGGGACGGGGTGGGCCAATGGGGCGTTGTGGACACGGCGCTAGCTGGCGGCTCGCGGCGCCCTCTGTCTGTCAGCGCGTTTACAGAACATATTTAACCCAATTTTTCTTTTTTTTTCTGCGCTCCCTTCTCTCTTTCGTCGCCCTTTTCCCGTTCTGGTTTCGAAAGACTTCGTAACGTGAAAGTGAGAGCCCCGGCCCGGAGCCAGCAGAGACAAAGGTAATAGTGCACAAAAAGGCGACCCGCTCCGTCTGACAGGTGCGCGCCCTGGACGCATAATTACTCTGATCCAATCGGCCTAAGTACGCCCCGGGGCTCGCGCTACTTGCCAGCGCCCTGCGGCCGGGCCCGGCCTGGTGCGTCTATCGGCTGGTGAGGCAGAGATAGCATCTCCTGTGGACCATCTAGGGCTCAGATATGAGTCGGTTATGGCAGCGGCGGCCCGGCGCGAAGCCGATGGGTGTGACCCGATGATTCTCTTCCTGGAGAAAATTAGGACGAAAGAGACGCCGACGCCGCGGCTGCGGCTGCCTGCACTCGTCGGCTCCGGGTCCGCGAGGATGACCTCCGCGCCGGAGGTGGTTTACATATTGTATGACGGAGACCAACCCGGGGAGGGAGGGAGGGAGGGAGGGAGTGTTCATGCCGGTAAATCAATAGAAACAACACGCTGCAATTAAAAAGTTGCGTTATGAGAATGAAACCGGGCGGCAGCAGAAGAGTTTCATTCTACCTTTGCTTCTTGTGAAGTGGAGGCCTCCTCCTCCTCCTCCTCCCACCACCTCCCGCGCCCGCGTATTACACGTGTTATGCCCGGTCTGGCCTGGCTCGGGCCCGGCGCGTACACTGTCTTATAAATTTAGTTCTTTGGTCGCGGAGGGCGGTGTCCGTGTGTCACGTGGTCGCGCCGTCGTGGTCCACCCCTCCTCGGCCGTGCCCCGGCGTGCCCCGCCCCGGTCCACCTCTGCTCGTGCCGTGCACTTTCACTCCGCCACCAATCTGTCCATTTGACTCGCCCCGACCCGGCCCCGGCCGTGACTTCTATTTCGCGCTCACGCCGGCTGGTCCCGGCCCGGCCCGGCCCGGCGGGTCCCGGTCAGCTCCGGATACGGCGGTCTGCCGGCCGCCCCGCCCCGCCCCGCCCCGTCCCGTCCCGCCACCGCGACGCCGGCGGAAGCACCGCGTCCCGTGGCGCGTCCGCTCGCCCCGAAAACTCGCCTCCTCCTCGCACACGCTGCAAAAATTGTCGTGCGCCGCTCATCGAGAACAACGCGCACTGCGGAGTCGAATCTTACGGCAAAAGAGCTGCCGGATGTGGGGTAGAACACTTTATTTAATCTCTAGTATCCAAGAGCCACAAGGCTAGGGGAGGACAACTCTGAATTTTAGTGTACGAATTTTGTAAATTATTTTTAGTTTTCTGAACTCTTGTGAATTTTTATTAAAATTTGCTAGAATTTTACCTTATTTTTTGTAGTGATCTTTTTTAAAATTTTCCTGATTTTTTCTGAATTCCGAGGTGCACAAAAAAATTCAGAGTTGTTTACTGTTTGTGCCTTGGCCCGGCGACAGGGGGGCCGGAAGCGTCGTCAAGTTGATCTGTCGTGCGGAGGGACAGAAATGGTGAAAAACAAATTTCAAACTTGGCGCCAAACGTCTCGGCGCGCCGCAGGCAGGCCGAGGCGCTCGCTCGGTTCGGTTCGGCTCGGCTCGGCTCGGCTCGGTCGGCTCGCGCGTCTTGGCGCGCGGCGTGCGGCGCGGCGGCGGCGGCCATCCCGCCAGGCGAGCCGCCTCTCCCCAGCCGGCGGCCGCTGCCCCGGCCCGCCGCGGCCGCGCGCGCGCGTTAGTTGAGCGCCAGCCGCTGCGCGAGTCAGAGGCCGTCACTGCGCCGCTCCGCCCGCCGGTGTGCCGCCCCGCCGCGCGTCCCCGCCGCGAGTCGTGTGTGCGAACGTCACGTCGGGTCAGCTGAGGCCGACCGCCGCCGAGTGCCGAGTCCAGCGGATAAAAGTGCTTGTGATACTGGAGTCTGCTTCCCGCTCCATTCAGAAGAGTGCTGAACGAGTGTCGAGTGCCAGTGTCGTGTGGTTGTTGAAGCCTTGTTGGCGATCCAGTGCGAGTGATACTCGATATTGTGGTGATAGTGACGACGACGCTGAAACTGAGTGTCGTGACATACAAGTGCTTGCAAGTCTACTGGCACGGGGTCTAAGCCCGTGCTGCAGCCAGCAAACCCTCTTTTTTTGGATTACTCTTGGAATTTAATTTTTCATCGCGACACGGATTACAACGGCATATTATATGGTTTGTAACTTATATTTCTATCTTTTTAAGGCGCTGAGCGAACTGTCTCTGTACTGTTTCCTCGATCTGCTTAGCGTGCCTCAGCTTGTACGTCATGCCTTCCCTCGTCTTAAGGTCAAATGCGCCGTGTTGACAATCTCTGGCGGGGAAGTCCACGCGACCACATACACACACGCACACACACACACAACCAAAAATAAATAATAAAACCTTACAGACAGGGGCACCTGGCGCGTTTCAATGGGATTCTTGTAGCGGCAAGATTAAATCGAATTTCACACCCTTGCTCGGAAATTAGGGAGAACGACGACGACTATCCAAAGCATAAATTACGCGGGCCCGGCGCGCGCAGCACAGCCTCTATCGCGATTGTAATTGGCGTTGCCGCGGTGGACACCGCCGCCCCGCCCCGCCCCGCCCCGCCCCGCCCCGCCCCGCCCCGCCCCGCCACACCCCGCCGTCATCCCCTAGGCTGTGTGACGTAGACCAAGAAAGTGAGCGAAAACACACTCTCGGAGTTATCTAAATCGCTGATTTATGCATAACTGGGCGGTGGCGGTGTTGGAGGTGGAGGTGGTGTTGTAGTAGTAGTAGACGTAGACGCTTGCCGGGGTTTGTGGTCTATAAGCCGCGGAGTCGGATGCAAGTCGTTGTGGCGGCGGCGTTGTTGGCGCTGCTGCTGCTGCTGCTTCGGCGGTGGTGGTGGTAGGTGGCGTAGCGGGCCGGGGCGGGCACGGCGCAGGGGAGAGGGGGGCAGGGTGCCGTAGGAAAAGGGGTATTCTGTTTTTTAAATAGCGCCCCGACACGCGGCCTACGCTCTGCCCCCCACCCCCGCCCTGCTGCGCTGCACCTCGCGAGGGCGTCAGCCGGTGTGACACGCATTGACGCCGTGTTTATTTTCGATTCATTAGGGCGTTTGGTCGATCCCTGGACGGGAAGTAGCCCCCCTGGCCCTGGCTGCGGCCGAGCGGGCGGTAAGCTCCGCTCTGGCAGCAAGGGAATGAATCTTTTGTTTACTTTTATTGTGCTATCGTAGTCAGTTTGGCACCACTGTAATTAACCCCAATTGCGTATTTTTGGTACAAAAAAAAAAACAAAAAAAAAAAACGGATGAAGTGGTGAGGGTCCTGTTGCCGGAGGTCTACATCCTGGGGAAGGTTCCTTGCCCCCCTGCACGATCCCCCCGGGCTCGCCGTGCGACCGTGTTCGCGTTGAAGGGCGCGAAAACGATATCTCGTCTGTGTGCCTCTGATTTCTGCACCATAGTAGTGGCGGAGTCGGGTTCCATTGAGCGGGAAGTGGAGGTGTCGATTCAGCTTCGGCTCGTCTTGACGGATGACAAGAGAGACGGCGGGTGGGGTGGGGGGAAGCATGGATAACTATGACAGCATAGACGGGATATTATTAGCAAAATGCGACTTTAGACGTCTCGGGGTAGGGTGGGGGGGGGGGGGTGGGGGGAGGGCGAGGACATTTGGAGGACCGTAGTAAGCGGATCCTGCTGACGCCGCGGTATTGTGCAACGCGTCGCGCGGGAACCTCGGCGCGCTCACCACCACCATCCTCCACCACCTGTGCGTGCACGGCTCAATCTGAAACTCCGCGCCCGCTCCGACTCGCGCCGCCCGCTCGCAAACTCGCGCGTCAACTCGCGCCGAAATATCTGCGCGCTGTCGCGCTTTCCTCGGTGGTTGCGCCCTAGTGTTCGCGTGTGTCTGCCAGAGCCAGGGGCCAGAGCCGTGCTGACTCCGACTGCACCAGTGGAGCGCAGGCAGACCGACGGGGCAGGGAGGGACGGACCCCGGAAGTTTTTGCACAGGCCCTTTTGACAGGATGTGTGCTGGCGAAAAACTCTGCGTGTGTGTGTGTGGGTGTGTTTGAGTGAGTTTGCTTTGGTGCGATCCTCTGTGGTGGCCTCGTGCACTACTGCAGAGGAGGGAGGTCTCGGCCTTGAAACCGAAAGCGCTGCTTCACCACGCCTCGTTCCTGTGCACGGCGCAGAACTTGAGAGGGGCGAGGGGTCAGAAAGAGGAGAGATAGGAAGGGCGAGCGAGCGTGTGAGAGAGAGAGAGAGAGAGAGAGAGAGAGAGAGAGAGAGAGAGAGAGAGAGGGAGGGAGAAGGGGGAGGCCCAACTGGGTGAGCGACGCCGGAAACGTAGTAGTTTGGAAGCGCAGTGACTCTTCAGACGATGGCCGTTCCGCTCCTGCCCACTGCAATGAGTTTTCGCCGGCGCTGTGGCGGCCGGAGCTTCTTTCTCGCCCGACTGCAGGTACAGTACTGCACGGCAGTGGCTCAGTGATTTGCCGCTGCAGTGGCCGAACGTGCACTCCGCTTGACCTCGGATACAGCGGCTGGTTTCACGAGCTGAGCACCGAGAGAGACAGGAGCGAAATGGGGGAAGTTGGTGTAGTTCCGTGTGGATGTGTGTGTGTGTGTGTGTGTGTCTGTATATATTATTTTTCTTTAGAAGCCTCACTCCAGGCGGGTTTGGGTCGCGTTTTGGTTCCTGTGTATTTAATCATTTATGTAGCTCTGTTTGACGGCGCGCGCGTAAGCGCTGGGCGCGGCCTGGCTTGGGCCGGACCCGGGCCGTTGCGTGATTCAGTCGCACTTATCTCGTATCTCACCTGCGCTGCACTGTGCGGCGGGGTAGGCCGAGCCCCGCCCAGCCCCGCCCAGCCCCGCCCAGCCCCGCCCAGATAAGGTTTTGTGATGACGATCTGTCAGACGGAGACGGACAGCGGTGCAGGCAGGAAGGCCAGGGCTCAGCAGTGCCGTATCGTGCCCTGCGCGGCCCTCTTCGTCAATGGATAGCGCTATCAGATTATCCGCGAACGTCTTGCAGTGTCCTTACTGTTAAAAGCTTACGGTGAATCCTGCACCACTGTAAGTTACGGTGCATTTTCACCGTAACTTACAGTGAATATACACCGTAACTTACAGTGGTGCAGGCTATTCGCCGTAGCTTACGGTGAAAATGCACCGTAACTTACAGTGGTGCAGGTTTCACTGTAACTTACAGTCAAATTCACCGTAAGCTTTTAACAGTGCATCTGCCGGCGGGCAGGGCGGGCTTTAGCGCAGCACCTGTGACGGCCGCGGCGCCCCTCCCCCACCACCCTCTCCCTGCTCATCACCCTTGTCGTTGGGCTCAATTCCCTCTTCTTTCGCGGTTGTCCTGGGATAGGGGTTGGGGGTTTCAGCCGCTTGCCCCCCCTTTCCCTACCCCCCTACCCCCCGGGCCCCCCCTAAAGGTCAATGCCCTAAAGCGACCCCCTCTCCCCTCATGAGGGTCTCAGCGGAGGATGGGACACCCCCCCCCATGCCCCGCTTCCAGCGCTGGGGGGTGGAGGGGGGCTGCAGGCTGCGTATCAGGCGGGTGAAAGGCTGGGTGGGTCGGGGCGCGGTGGTAGGGCCCGGGGTGGGGCCCGGGGTGGGGCCCGGGGTGGGCCCGCGCGGTAGCGTGCAGGTGTAACGTGCAACATTCTCCACACACAGCAGCGGCCGGGCCAGGCCGTGTGTATGTTTCTTTTCGAAATGTCGTGCTCGCTCTATTCCAGCCCACCCCCCAGCCCCGACACCGTGATTGTAGTATACTGTACACGAAAAATATCTCGCTCTCGGCCGCCTTATTACATGCACGTCATACCGGTGCGTTGCACTCGAAAATCACAACAATAGCGCGGAGCAGGGTGAAAGCCCTCCCTGTACAATTCCGTTATTCTCTTCCTTCCGGTGACTCACACATTTGCGCGCCGCCCTCCCTCCCCCGTCCGGCCGCTGCTGCTCCCCCAAGTGCGAGCGGGAGCGGCTCCCGTCTCCGCGCGCGCACACACACACACGCACACACACACACACACACACACACACTCACACACACACACACACACACGCACACTCACACACACTCACTCACCGCACGCCACGCCCAGCGCTCATATTGCGTAAAGGAGGAGAATTTATCGGACGAGTAAACCGAACTCGCGGCCGCGCTGCAGGGACGGGTCGGAGACGGGCTGAGGAGAGGAGAGGGGGGGGGGGGCAGAAGGGGAACAACGCAAACAGCCTCAAAAAGAGCCAAACCCATCCCCCTGTTCTGTCTTTCTTTCTCTGGGCGCTGCGCGGGCGCTGCTGCGGGCGCAATAGAGAGAGAGAGAGGACGAAGGAGAGAGAGAGGGGGGGGGGGAGGGAGAGAGGGGAGGGCGCCCGTGCGTTTTTTCGACAGCCCACCAACACCACGTCGCTCGCTGCGCAGGAATACATTTGTATCGTGGCACTGCGCTGCACGAAATGACATGTAAAGGGCGTTCTGCCGGGGGAGGAGAGAAAGGAAGTGAGGGTGAAAGAGAGAGAAGAAGACTAGGGCAAGGCGAATGGATAAAACATCGGTCGGAAACGACACACCTGCAGCAGGGCAAAAGGGTTGACGCCCAGTGGACCGGACCATGAGAGCGCTTAGTTTGAAACGTGCGGGCCTCTCGTCCACGTATCAATACAGCTCTCTGGCTGTCTCTTTCCCTCCCCTTCTTTCCCTCTCGCTCTGACACACTTCCCTTTTAAAGAAATGTACACAGTTAAAACGATGTCTGAATTATCTTTAAAGGGCTTAGGGAAATAGAAACCCCCATTTCAAGATCCTCAAAATCTGAGGAGTTTCACTCAAAATCGGAGAGCATTGTCAGGAAGCTCTTCAAAGTTTTCCCTATCGCCTTAAAATATCAGACATTCCTTTTACCTTGTGACTCTGCTCTCACAAGTTAAATCAAGTCAAGTGTAATTCGATACATTTTCGTCAAAAACATAAATCTCAAATTTACAGATATGGGCTGCATATGCGTGGGCACGAGACGAAAACTTAAGTCGTGAATGAAAAACTGAAGTATGTGTTTTGCAAGATTGACCCACTCTGCACCTGCCCTTGTGGGAGCGGCCTGTCCCATAACGCTCGCGACTGCTCAACGCTTCTATATTTGACAAGCACGATGTGTCCTCTCTCTCTCTCTCTCTCTCTCTCTCTCTCTCTCTCTCTGTCTCTCATGCACCCCCTCTCTCTAGTGGTACCCATGCCTGGGAGCGGGTTAGGGGGAGTACCATCCCCCATTTCAGCGGCTCTCGCTCCCCCTTGCCTTCCCCTCTCGCCCCCTGCTACCGCGTTCCTCACCCTTCTCGTAAAACAAAAACGATTTGCCGATACAGGGAAGGGGCGTACCTGGCCCACATACGGATCTAACCCTCGCCCCTCCACCCCATTCCCTTTTTCCCGACTCCGAGCCGCACACCGGTTCTATTTCCCTTATTCTTATCGGTTTGTTTGCCCGCGGGCGCGCGTCTATGTGTGTGTGTGTGTGTGTGTGCGTGTGTGTGTGTGTGTGTTTTGGGAGGAGGGGGTGAGATTCAATGACCGACCGACAAGTGCCAAAGTTGTGAGCCGAGCGGGCCTGGCCCCTGCGGCCTTCCCTCCCCCGTGCCCCAGCAGCGCCTATCTTCGTTCGTGACCCGCCGCTGAGAGGTGAATATTTTAAACTGGGCATCTTGCCTATGTTTGTAGTTTTTAGAGCGTCTATGTTTAAACATTTTTTAACTCTCTCTCCCTTCCTCGCAGTTCACTCTACCATTATCCGCCCTGCCCCCCCCCCCCCCCCCCCTGCCTGCACGCGAGCAGCGTCTTGTTCACTCCTTGCGGTCATGCAACCTATAATAATAATAACTACACGACACGTCGTCTGCAAACTTTTCAGTCACCTAAACGGCGCTGTGGTGCGGGCCGCTTGGGGCGTAGCGGAGCGGGGCGGGGGCGCCTTTAATCGAGTTAGATATCAAGGCGAGGTGGGTCGCAGGTAAGGGCGGCGGGGGCGGAGGCGGTCTAGTTTGCTGGAAGAGACACGACAGCAGGCCCGCCCCTCCCCTCCCCCCCCAGCTCCTTTTAACCCCGTGCTGCTGCTGCGCACCGCCATCGCGCCGCCGCCGAAAAATAACGGAAAGGGGGGGGGGGGGTAAATTAAACGGAACTTGTTTCGCGACTTGTAAAGTTGAGGTGAGCCGTACGGCGCCGCTGACCGCCGCGCTGGGCTGTGCGTGGTGCATGTGTGAGGTGGGGTCGGTGACCTTGGCCAAATATAAACCCCTTGATCGTCCCTCGCCCAGCCGCTGACCCGCGGCCGCGGGCGCTGGTCGGATCGGATGCGCGCACCCACTGTGGAGGCGCTGCGGGGCGCGGTCGGGTCGACCCACCCGACTCTCCACTCCACGCGACGCGGTCAGCGGCACTCGCTCAGCCGACGTATTGGTGACACCAGTTGACTACGAACCTCAGCAGTAATAATTCTATACACTGTGAAAAATATGTTCGTAGATTTACGATTTATTTTGTAAATTACGACTTACGAAAAGTGCTGTAAATTTACGACAGCCCATTTTTGCTTGTAATTGAATTTAAAGTCGATTGGAAGTGCTTGTAATTTTACGATATGTGATCGTAATTTTACAACTCCACTTCGTGGAAAATTTTCCCGTAAACCTACGACAATTTTTTACAGTGATAAATTTCCTTAGTAATTACCTTTGGTGACGTTATAGCTGCATGAAGAAGCTTATTCAGCGAATATTTTACCTAGTGCCTATCCAGCTGATGGGTTTTTTTCCCGTGAGTAACGGGCTGAGTGAGTGTGCGGGTTGCGGCAGGGTGACTCGTCTCCGCCCGGCGCGGCGGGCCAGCCTGCCTCCGGAGACCAGCAAGGACGGCCGCGGAGGCGACACTGCCCACAGACGACTTATTCCGAAGAGCGCTCTCCTCGCTCTGTCTCTCTCACACACCTTTACGGCGAAGCCCGTGAGTGCGAGAGAGACAGGGTGAGGAAAGTGCTCTTCGAAATAAACCGGCAGGGGTGCGCCCTGCCCTGGCCGCCCTGCCCATTAATGACCAGCCTATTAGGGTGACCTAAACGACCTCGGCTAAAAACCTTCGCCAACCCCAAAGGTCAGGAACACAGGTCGGGATCAGGCCACTAAGGGGGTAGTTCTGCCTGCCCACGGGGTCGATGTCACGAGGGGGGTGGGTGGTGGTTGGGGGGTGAAGGGGGGATTGTTGAAAATATACAAGGGACGCCGGCTGAGAGCAGCTGAAAGTGTGCGGCGACCGGCCGGAGAGAAAAGAAAGAGAGAGATATAGGGAGGGAGGGCGAGAGAGAGAAGGGATCGGGGCTAGGGGGTAGGGGCATGTTAGGGGGCACAGCGAGAGCAGCGCAAGGCAGGCGCCCCCCGTCTGGAGGACGAGCGGGCCGGGACGGGACGGGGCGACGGGAGGGGCTCAATCAAATCGAAAACTGGATTGTGCCAGGCACCTCCCGACACTCTCAGACGGGTGCCCCATGGGGCTGGGCCGGGCCGGGCCGGCCGAACGGGGCGAAGCGAGCAGCGACTGACGCAGCGTCTCCACCCTCAATACCCACCCCTCCTCTGTCTCTCGTGCTTTCCCTTCCCTCTTACACACACACACACACACACACACACACACACACATATTCGTTCTCGCGGAGGATAGGTGAATTCATCGAGAAATCAAACTCCGCACCCCGTCGCAGCCGCGCGCCTCACAGTCGCAGCCCTGAGCGCATAACGGGGCGATCCCGCGAATGTGGGTTACGGGGCGCAAAGCCCAAAGGGATGTGACGGCGGGGGAAAAAAAAATTGAGATCGGTCCGCGGGGGAAGCTGTGCGGGTGTGTGGATGTGGAACGGGGGCTGCGCCGGGCTGCGCTGTAAAGAACACGCCTGCTCGTCCTCGCTGCTGCTCTGGAGGGCGTAGCTGACCGCTTTCTCTGCCCTCCTCTAGAGGGAGAGGAAGAGGACGGATAAAGAGAGAGACAGAGAGAGCGAGACAGAGTTCTGTTTGCAGGTCCCTGGACGACCATTCCACCACCGCAGCCAAACTAATGAAACCAAAAGTTGGCCCGCGCAATGACAAATCAGCACTCCGCTCTCCTCCCCGAGGGCGTGGTGGGGCGGGGCGGGGCGGGGCGGGGCGGGGCGGGGCGGGGCGGGGCGGGGCGGGGCGGGGCGGGGCGGGGCGAGTGTGTGGCGGCGGTTGTTCCGTGTGCCACCCCGGTGAAATTTACTGTACCGAGCGGCTCGAAAAACACGCTCCCGGGTGCCGCGTGGCGCCGCGTGGCGCGGTGCAGCGCGCGCGCGTTCCGATTGCCCGTGATTGCCCTCCAGGGGGATGGACGGGGCCGGGCCGGCCTGGGGGAGGCCATGTAAAGCAGTGTTGTGGCCGCCACTTGACCACCACACTCTCCCTCTTTATCCTCCCTCCCCCTGACAAAGTCCTGTGTACCATTCAGCGTGGAGGCAGGATGCTCTGCGGATGTATTCTGCCTCGGAGGGTTGTATAGGGGATTATGTTCCGGGCTTCCGTCGGGTATCAGCGCGCACGCCAGCTGTGTGTGGCTGGAATACTTTAACCGGGGCAGAAGCAACTCTGAATTTTTGTGTATTCGAATTTTTGAATTTTCGTGTTTTTTTCCGAATTTTAACTTGAAATTTACCTATTTTCCTTTCGCGGATTTTCCTTAATTTTCCTGAATTACGAGGTGTACAAAATTTCCAGAGTTGTTTCCCCCTCGGCTTTTACCCACTCTTTTTTTTTCTTTTTCTCTTAAATTATGCAAAACAAAAAATGGTGCTGTGCCCACTCTTTATTTTGCCCTCGCCCTCCCCTTTACCACCACCTACAGTTTGGTCCGCTAAGCTGCGTGCGTAGTGCGTGTGAGTTTAGCGAGCCGTCTGTAATATTCGCGCGCCGCCAATCCCTTTCTGACGGGCCTCGGCCTGGGCCTGGCTGGCCTAGGCCCTTGCCTAGCCCGCTCGGGCTGCACAACCTACGTTTTGCCCTGATTTTCGCGGCCGATTAGACTTGGGGGCGCCTGCCTGGCCTCGACTGGGTGTGCTGTGTGGAGGTACGTCGTGTGCCGGTGGATGAAGGGAGTTCGGTTCAGTGGCCTGCTCGGTGGGGCGTGGCTGGGCGTGGCGTTGAACCTGTTGAAAGGAGGCCCGCGCCGGTATCGGTTGCAATAAGCCTCACTTCACGCGACCAGGGGCGAGGCGAGGGTCCCCGCCCCGCCCGGCCCCGGCCCCGGCCCGCTAATCGAAGCCGAAGGGGTGCGGCGCCCAAAGCCGCCACGCCCCACCCTGCCCCCGGCCCCCGCCCCGCCCCTCCACCCAACACTTTACGACACTGTATCCTTCTTGGAAGTAAAGAGCTCGGTAGGAGCTTATTTTAGGTGCCGTAACAGGTTTATTTTTTTTTTTTTTTCAAATTTTAAATTTTTGTGAAAGCACACATTTTTCAGCGTCAATACTTTGCAATGACTTGTAGGAAGGCGTTTGACCGGAGATCTCTTTTATTTATTTTTTATTTATGTATTTATCTAAGTCGCTGACCTTGCGCTAGGTTTTGTGTCCCTGTCCGATGGGGTGCGTGTCTGCCGGCTGTCTCAGGTGCTGCGCCAGTCTTCTACGTATTGTTATGAATTTTGCCGCACCCTGACGCACACACACACACACACACACACACACACAAGACGCACGCACACACTCTCACTCACTCACTCACGGAGTAGGAGCTGGGGAAGGGGGTGAGGAGGAAAAGACCAGCGCGCACCGCAAGCGCGCCCCTGATTCGGCATTCATGGCAGTTGTACGTCCTCTGTGTGCGTGTGTGCGTGTATCTGTGTTTGTGAGAGAGTTGGGGAGTAAGGGAGCAGGCTTCTACCACCATCGTCATGCGGGGGCGGAGTGGGGTGCGAGAGGGGGTGAGACGGTGGGGGCGGGGCGGGGCGGGGCGGGGCGGGGCGGGGGTCCGTGGGGGAGATAGTTTGCGTGGCGGTGGGTACGTCCTCGCCCCCGGGGAGGGTGAAGGGCGAGCTGGGCGCATCCCTCACCTCAGCGCCAGTGACACCCCCCCTACCCCCCCCCCCCACCACTACGTACTCCTTACCTCCCCTACCCCCACCCCCGCTTTATCACGCCAGTTCTCTTCCGTGCCTGTCTTTGCCATCGCGGCGTACGTTTTCCTGTCGCGGCGCGCCGGCGCGGAGCGTCCACCCGGGTGGCAGTACCCCACCCCCCACCCGATACCAACCTCGCAGCAATGCAACACTCCCGAAACGCCCCTAACTGTAATTATAGTATTGGTTTGGAGGGTAAAATTGAGAGCTACTCATTTTGTGTTGAGTGAGGTCCGCTCTGCCCGTTTTCCGAATCATTTTTTCGACAACAAATGGAATGGTGGAATAGTTTTCTTTATATATTTATATATATTTTTAATTTTATTATCTAGCTGCTTTTTATTTGCCACGTCGAAGCTCGTTTAAGGCGGAATTTTTCGAGGAATAACACGATGACTCATGACATGTAATATTTTAATCAAACGGAAATAGTGCACGTGAACACGCGAGCACCCTTCAAAAATTGTCGACACCCTTATGAAAAGGTTATTTTTACCAGTGTATTCGCCTTCGACCCGGCAATAGACTACCGTCTATAAACGCTTTTCGGTGGTGAGGCATTTCTCTCCCCAGCCGGCTGCCGGCTCGTTTGGAGTATGGATGAGAGAGAAGGAGAGCCTTAGCGCTCGAGAGAGGGGAAGAGAGAGCGACCGAGCCATCATCTCGGAGTGTCCCTCATCTGTCTCGGTGATCCGCTGGGCAAACGGCACCCAAGTGTGTGTTTCGTCGTCCGCCCCGCCTCGGCCGTCATTACGAGCGAGCCGAGCCGAGCCGAGCAGAGCAGCAGAGCGGCGGCTTCCCGCTCCCCGCGCAGCTCAGGGATATCTTTTTGGCGCCCGGCTTGATTTCAACGGCCGTGGATGAAAAGAGGGGGAGAGGGGGGCGTATATCTGTCTCCTTCGCACATGGGTAATTAGGAGGAGCCGCGCGAGCGTCGGTATGGTGACTGCGTGTGAGAGAGATGGATGACAGATAGCAGTCGCGCGGGTGTGTGGCGGGGATGTGACGGTGACGGGGGTGAGTGGCGGTGAGGGTGAGGCCAAAAGGGGTGAACACACACACACACACACACACACACCAGGCGGCGTCGCCATAGCGCCGCTGCCACTTCTGGTTGGCGCGGTTGACTCTTTCGGCGCAAGCTGCGTTTGGGTTTAGACCTCGTAATTCAGGAAAAATTAGTAAAATTTAGAAAAAATTGGGAAAATTACCCCAAAAGTAGGTTAACTTGAATTGGAAATCCACAAAAGTTGTATTCAAATTAACGAAAATTCATAATAAAAATTCACGCAAATTCACAGAAATTCTGAAAATGCTTACTCTTAAATTTAGAGTTCGTTTTAGACTGGGGGTGGGTGGCTCTCAGGCTCCCTATTGGCTCTGCTGGAGTGCGGCTACCGACTGGCTCCCCGCGTGCGCGCCTCGCGCCCTGTGCGCCCTGCCGCCGCGGCTTAGGCGTGCATGTAGTCGGTTTTGCATAACAGAGGGGTCCGGCGGGTAGATCGCACTCTCGGAATGCTATTTTCCTAAAGGTGCGGCGCGCCGCGCCGGGTGTTACATCACATTCTCTGCATGGAGCCCCGCGCGCTGTGCCGCGAGTCGGCTCGAAGGGCCCCGCCGGCGCGCCCCGGAGCGCCCCGCCCCACCCCACCCCGCCTCACCCCACCCCACCTCGCCGCACCCCACCCCACCCCGCCGCGTCCCGTGCGCGAGCGAGGGCCGGACTGACAGGACAAAAGGGCGTGGCGTGGCGTGGCGGGGCGCGGTGGGGCTCCAGTGACAGAGCACCGCACCTCGCCGCCCTTCCATCCGTGGCGTGGCGTGGCGTGGCGCGGCGCCGCAGCGAGAGTGATGGTCGTGCGATAATGCGCCCCCCCCCCTCACCACCACCTCCCCTGCACCTGGGTCACATCGGCCGGGGTCACCGGCGCGGCGGCTGCGCATGTGAGACGTACAAGATGCCTGCGACATATTGTCTCCCCCCCCTCCCCCCTTCTCAAGACCGAGTCTCTCGGACCGAGTGAGAAATTTCCGATATCGACTCGTCAACTGCCCTCCCTGCTGCTGAAATACTGTTGGTGTCGTGTGCGTAAATCAACCCACGCATTTGGTTTCGAGTGAATATTTGGATAGGCGAGCGCAGCAGGCAGGCAGGTTCGTAGAGAACGTCACGAAATGCCGAACTGTCCCGTTAGTGTCTCTAGGGCTCGGCCGGGCCAACACGTTTGTGGGGAGCATTCCTTGGGTGTCGTTTTGATGACAGTTGTTAGTTGTCCGCGGTGCTCGGCTCGGGCGCGCCTGATGTGAGATAGTCCCTGGCCATGGGTAGACCTCGCGGCGGGGTGGGGCGGGGAGGGTCGCGGGGTTTTCTATGAGCCGGCGAGCCGGTACCACAAGCCGCAATAAGTCCCAGGTCATCAGACTTGACGCGGATGTTTTTAGCTTTGTTTCCGCAGTGCGCCGTAGGGCAGGGCGTGTGTTTATTCCTTTTTCGCAGCGGTGTACTAAACGCACTTGCTGCTGATACGGCGAGGCGAGGGGCGGGGCGAGCGGATAGCAGCTAGCCATCATCGCGATGGGGGAAAGAGGGGGGGGGGCAGTGGGGGTAGCAGAAGCGCGTCTCCACGCCCAAAGACGTCGTCCGTTGCGTGTAAACGGCGTCGTTGGCGGGCGACTATCTCTCCGCGCTTCTCTCTCTCTCTATCGCTCCCCCTCCCCCATCTCTATCTCACTCACACACACGCCAGCACGCGGAGGCTGCGGCGCGCGGGATCATGAACCCTTCTCTTCTCCCCTGACTCCTCTGCTGCAAGGATATAAAAAGATGCGGCGTTGGTGGCGCTCCGATAGCCAGCCACCCTGCCCTGGGCTCCCGCCCCGCCCCGTCCCGCCCCGCGCACTGTCGCGCCCACCCTGTATTTATAAACACCATTCATCGCGTGTCGTGTTCTTCTCCCGGTCTGCCCTGCAGGGGATTCGTCTCTCGTTGCCTTGCGTCAGGAGACAAGGATGAGGTGCAGAGAAGGGAAGAGAGGCCTGTCAGAGTTTTGGAGGCAGGGAGTTTCTCATGAATGCAATAAGGGGTTAAGCATCCTGCTCTTATGATGCTCCGAGGGCGATTCAAAACGATATGTATCTGTATTTACTTTTCAAGGGCCTCGTTTGTTTGTTTGTATGTACGTTCCTGTACGTGTGTACTGCACTGTAAAATGCTTGCAAACTAAATTCTTTGCAATGTTGCGAAGAATTCTAGATATTCGTATTACGAAGACTTTGTTCGTATTGCAAAGAAATTCTTTGCAAGCTACTAGAATCCTTACAAACTATTTGTTTGTATTGCAAAGAAATAGTTCGTAAGCTTACGAAGAATTAGTTCGTAATACAATGCTTCAAAATTCTTTGCAACTTGCAAAGAATAAAGTTTGCAATGCGAACCAATTCTTTGCAAGCATTTTACAGTGTGCGCGCCTTTTGCGAAGTGTTGTGTACATGAAGGGGGTGACTGCTGCTCTCCCTCTCTCCTCCACCTTTCCTTCTCCCTTCTCTCTCTTTCACGCACAAACACGCACACTCACATCGACACACCTGCTGAACGCTCCACCCGCATCGTCGCCTGTTTGCGTGCCCCTGGCAAAATATGACTTGCTTTGTCTTCCGGTCGGGCCAGTCTCTCTCTTTTTCCCTCTCTCACCCTCCAGCTTGTGCTGCCTCTACTTCTGCCCTCTCTCTCTCTCTCTCTCTCTCTCTCTCTCTCTCTCTCTCTCTCTCTCTCTCTCTCTCTCTCTCTCTGATCCGGTACGAAAGATAAGACTAATCCGGGATGCAGCCATACGCATCAATAAGGATTAACTCCGACCGTCTGCGCAAGATGTTTGGAAGGCCAAGACCAAAGAAAAAAGTATGAGGGTAGTATAAAAAGACTGAGTGATTGGAATATAAGACGAGAGAGAGAGAGAGAGAGAGAGAGAGAGAGAGAGAGAGAGAGAGAGAGAGAGAGAAGTGGAGGAGACCAAAGGGTAATCGTGTGCATGTACCGCGCCTGGCTCTCAGGTAGAGCAGTTAGGTCTGTGCCCGTGATTTTTAACGAGAGCGGCTGCCTCTCCTTTTGTTGTGAGTGTGAAGCTCTTGGGCAGGTGAGTCTGAGACGGGTGCGACGCTCTCTTCCTCTCCCTCTCCCTCTCTCCGCCTCTCGCTCCCCCCGACCGCAGCGGCAGGGCACGCGATGGTCGGCCCGATAGCAGATAAGGTGCTCGCAGGTCGTTGCTGCCGCTCACCTGCCCCGTCGTGTCGACGCCTCGTCTCGGGCGAAACGGTTTTCGGTATGAAAAATTCAGCCGCGTGTTCGGTCTAGAATAGTGCATTCCCTGGCCGTGCTGTGGTCTCCCTCCTGCTCCCTCTCGTCTGTCTTGGCTGTCGGGGCTGGCCGGGCAGAGCAGCGGCAGCAGGCGGAGTAGAAACAGCTGAGTGACGGCAAAAACGGCTGCTGCTGCTGAAGATCTCCCGTGTGTGCGTCCCTGAGTGACAGCGGGAACGCGCTCCTCATCAGCGGGCTCAGCACCGGGGGCAGCGGCATCGCGGCGATGGCTAGGCAGGCTGCAACGCAAGGCGGGGTGGGGCGGGGCGCGGCGGGGCGGGGCGGGGCGGGGCGGGGCGGGGCGGGGCGGGGCGGGGTGGAGCTCGGCGGAACGGGGCAACTTGTCTTGCAACGATGACAGCACCCGCCAAGTTGGGTGCGGGTACAGGGCCCCCTTCCCTTCCGCTAGGCCTCACGGGGCGGGGTGGGGCGGGGCGGGGCGGGCTGGCCACAGCGGACGGAAGGCGAGGGTGCGGCGGCGGCAGGGGCCTAACAGAGCCTCGAGGCGGGGCGGGCGGGGTCCATGGCCCGCCCTACCCGGGCGCAGCAGCTGGGCTGACCCGGCCAGGCCTGGCTACACTTCCTTCTACCGCGCAGCCGCCTTAATCTTTTGCATCTCTGGTTTTACGGAGGGCCGCGTGCCGCGTGCGTCTAATCATTTCCAGAGGTGTAGACGGATGCGCCCCGCGCAGTCGTGTGAAATACGCTTCGGTTCTCGCGCGCGGCCCCGTCTGAATAATGAGCCGAGGTTTAGGATATAATGTCGCGGTTCCCACACGCGCGGCCATCGCGCAGCTCGCCCTCATGAAGAATCTGGACTGTCGCCACCAATCACTGTTTAGTTTACTTCATGCATCGTTTGCTTTCTCTCTCGCTTTGGTATTATTAATTTTTTCCCTCCCCTCCCTCCGCGACTGCCTCCCTCTCTGGCCGACTGTTATCATTTCTGCCGTAGTAAACTATCGTAGCAGCGCATCCTGGCCGGGCCGGCCGCGGTCCATACGGGTGGACGGGACCGCGACTGATGGGGTTGACACAGAGGGGCGAGTCGTCTGCTGCCAGCCATGCGGCGGCGGCTTCCCTGTGATTCAATAGTCGCGATGATGCGGGCGACCTATTACGCACTTCCTCGGCCGTCCTGCCGACCCCACCCCACCCCGCCCGCTGCGGGCCGCTCTGTGCAGGGCGGTGCGGTGCGGTGCTGTGCGGGGCCCGAAAGGGTGACAGTGCTCACTAAATAAGGCGCAGGAATAATAAGATAAAAGATGCAGCATCTCTTAGTCACCGCACCTCCCAAAGTGTCCCTTACTCCGCCCCCCCCCTCCACCCGCGGGGGAAACAGCTCTGAAATTTGTGTTCACCTCGTAGTAATTCATGAAAATTCACACAAAAAAAAAGTTCACAAAAAACACTGCAAACCCTGGAATCCAATTTCTCACCCAAATTGGGAGAGGACACTTTTCCATGCTAAATTGGAGTGAGAATTTTTAACCTCACTCTTTTCGAGCGAGATATATTTAGCCTCACTCTATTTGAGTAAGGATTTTTTAATCTCACTTAATTTGAGCACGAATTCTCACTTAATTTAGCCGAGGTCTCAAAATTCTTTCTCATAAAGGGCGAGGAAAAAAATTCTTAGTCTCCAGAGAGTAATAAAATTGCCCTCAAATTCTCACTCGCATAGGGGCGAGAATTGTGATTCGTACATTTTCAGTGAAGACATCAGTTAAAATTCAATTAAATATTCACATCAATTTTATAAAAATCCACAAAAATCCACGAAACTTTACAAAAATTCACGAAATGTGTACACCAATATTCAGAGATATTTCCCCTTTTGGCCCCACCCTTACTGACGCCTCTCTCTCCCACGGTGCTCGCTGCCTATCCGCGACTCCGCGACGGCGGCTGCGCGTTCTGGCGTCGCGAATCGCTTCAGCGGCGGAGCGGCGGCGGCTGAGAGTCTTATTCCTTCCCTCTCGGCTCCTCTCCTCCCAGCCGCTCCCCTCCTCGCGTCTCCGCGCTTCCCGCGCAAAGTCGCCGCGCATTTCTCCTTCCGGCGAATTAGCGCGTTAGGCTCAATCGACCGGTAATAATAACAACACGCACACGCACGCCGTGAGAGAAGTATCGTGGGATCGCCTGCGCTGGCTATCGGCGCGTCGTGTTTACCCGCCGCGAATGTCCTGCCGCTGCCCGGCCCGCGCCCGCGCGATTGAGGTGTGTACATGTGAGTAAGTGAGTGTATGCGCGAGCGAGCGTACGTGTGTGTGTGTGTGTGTGTAGGGGTGTGTGTGTGTGTATGTGTGTGTGTGTTTTGACTGCCGTCTGGTGTATTTTTATCTCGCGACATTTCCCCCTCCGACCACACCGGCTGACGCTTTTGGACGCCCCCCCCCCCCCTCTCCTTTTTCCCTCCGCCCCCTTCACCTTTCTCTCTCTCTCCGCCCCTCCCGCGCTTGCCACGTCTTAGCAGCTCCCGTCACCCATCACTCCGTCAACGAGCGGCTTCACTCCCCCCCTCTCCTCCTTCCACCCCCCGACCTGCTGCCCAACAAGTCAAGTTCCATTTCTCAAAATATACATAAAAATCACGCCGCGCGCGTGGGAAAACGACTCGAGGGGGGAGAATTATTTACGTTTCGTGTCCGAAGCTGTTTTCCCGGGCAAGTCCTAAAGCCCCCCTCTCCCTCAATTTTCCCCCCAAGCATATCCCTCCCTCCCGCCTAGCTCAGGGGGGTGCACGCGGCCACCGCTTTTGACGGACGCAGAAATAAATTCTAAGTTTATGTTTCAATACGCCGAACGCGCGCGCAAGGCTTCCCTGCTTGGGGAAGGGGTATAGGGCCTGATCGTGGAATACGTACACTGTAATCCAAAGAGTGAAGAGACATTCAGAAAGATTCACAAAAATTTATAAAAACAAAAACAAACAAAAAAAAATCACAGAAGTTTACGAAATGTGTGTACTGAAATTCAGAGTGGTTTTCCTCTCGCCAGCACTGCCATTTAAACTTTTTTTTTTTAAATAGTGCAACATCTCTCTCTCTCTCTCTCTCTCTCTCTCTCTCTCTCTCTCTCTCTCTCTCTCTCTCTCTCTCTCTCTCTCTCTCCACGCTTACGCGCGGCCCCGGCGCGGGGCGTGGCCGGGTGACGTCGAGGGGGCCGCAGCCGCAGACTGCAGCGTAATAACGTTCAGTCTAATGACCCCGCGCTGCAAACAATGCTCGTGTGACGCCTCTGGTGTGTAGAGTGTTTTTGTTATTGCTCATTTGTTGTTGTTATTTTTTTGGCGAGCCCCGTGCTGGTCCTGTTGATGAGCAAAGGTGAGGGAGGGGGAGGGGGGGGGGCGTTCGTTAGATACTGTGAGCAGCCGCGCTGTCGGAGCAAGACGCCTCGACTCGACACGCCACGGCGGGCGGCGGCAGGGCGGGGCGGGGGGCATCAGGGCAATCAAGTGTGAAGACATCAAATGCAGTGGTCTGCAGAGTAGCGAAAAGTTATCTCGGGGAACACACTGATCGCACACGGAGTAAAGTCAGCCAAGTGGAGAGAGAGAGAGGGGGGGGAGAGAGAGAGAGAGAAGAGAAGCGGTGAGGAGAGGAGAAAGAAGAGAGATGGAAAAAGAAAAGGAGTGTGGTGGGGTAGTGGAGAGACGGAAGGGTTGTGATCCGAGTGATGGAGCAGACGTTCGGACGGCACAGAGTCCGGGTAGGCAGAGTCAGTGTGTGCGTGGGAGTGGAGCCGAGCGGAGCAGGACAAGGGCCTGTTTGTGTCTGATGTGTTTGGGTGAGCAGGGTGCTCTATGGCTGTGTACGTGAAGGGTTCGACCTCGGACGGGTGGATCATAGTGAAATAGGACAGGGCCGGGTCGGGCCGGGTCGGGCCGGGTGGTGCGTCATGGAGTCTGTAGAGCCTGGATTGTTGAGTCTTAGAGCCGGGCGGGGCCGCCGAGAGGCGGGCATCTGCTTGCCTGCAATAACCGCCTCAACTCTCAACCTCTCTTTCTTTCTCTCTCGCTCCTCTCCCAGCTGAGTTTGCGAGGCGGATGCGATTGGAGTGGGTAGAGAGGATGGGATGGAGGTGTGATTCTCCGTGAGAGGTTTTGGGCCCTCCGCGAGCCCCGACTCCCCGAGCCCATCCGGCGGCGGCCCCGGGCCGGCCCAGCCCAACCGTTCGCTCGGTGCCAGCTCATTGAAAACGTTAGTGAATTGCCCATCGGCCGGCCGGCCGGTTGGTTGGCTGGCCCGGTGTGTCTGTCTGTCCGTCTGTCTGCCCGGCTGATGCGCCTCACGCGCTGCGGGGCCTGGCGTGGCGTGGCGTGGCGCCCGGGGTCACCTCCCACCCCGCCCCGCCCCGCCCCGCCCCGGACCTGCTGCACGCGCCGCACCGGCACCTCACCAGCCGCGTGTATCAGGGAATGAAAAATCCAATTCTAACCGCTTGTCTGTCACTGGCGCGCCATGGCGGGCAGGCAGACCGCGGCGTACCGATGAATATGTATGCGCCGGTCTCCACATATCTTGAATAAAACAAGTGCCGCTGCGCCGCTGCAGTGCGCGGGGCGGGGCCCCCGGATGGAAGGATCAGTAGATGCAACTACACTCGAAAACTGCAGTTCAACTATAGTTTTACGACAGTTAACTGCAGTTTATCAACAAATAAACTACCCGGATTTCGTCAAAAGACCCTGCACTGGTGAAAAACTGCAGTTAAACTGTAGTTTGTTAATGGTTTGTGAGTGTACGATAAGAAACTGTAGTTTGATCTGATGGTAAACTGTAGTTCCTTCCATCCGGGCCGCACGGGGCCCGCAGCAGCGGCCGCCCACGCACCGCGCGACACCAGCGCCCTCCTCTGCCGCCCTTGCCTTGTGGTGACCGTTGGACGAGTCGGACGTGCGCCCCCCCCCCTCTCCCTTTCTCTCTCTTCCTCTCCCTCTCTCGCTCTCTCTTTCTCCACAGGAGAGGGTCGTCATATTCCCATCGAGTCGCTCCTTTGCTGACTTGGTGGTCGGTGTTTTTCCCTCGCGGCTCAGCAGGCTGTGTGCGGCAAAAGGCTGCTTCTGTTTCGCCGAGGCGGGTCAATTTTCTGACTTGCTCGAGTAAAGATAAATAGCATTACTATCCGCTGCGTATCTTTCGTGGCGTATGTGTATATCTCTGTGTGTGTGTGTCTGTGTGTGTGTACGCGCGCTCTGAAATGTCGAACGAGTACACAAGTATTCTAAAGGAAATATTTATCTTGCAGGTAAGTGCTGCTGGCTGCGCCTCGGGTCCGGGACGAGACGGGACGGTACGGGACGGGACGGTAGGTCTCGAGTCGAGCACGGCAAAGCGCCGCAGCGCTCGCCGCCCTTTTATTTATGGGCTTTATTCTATTCATTTTCCGATGAAGCGCCTCCCTGCTCCCCGACCCCTCCCCCTCGCTCTATGAAACTCACTCTCGGCCTCTCTCGCTCTCCCCCCCCCCCCTCACTCCCTCTCACCCTGTCTATTGCGCTGCCCGTCTCCTCTCTCCGTCTCCCTCCCTCCTCCGCGGCCGGGCAGGAGGGAATAGGAAGGATGTCCACCGGCGAGAAGCTCCTTACGCATTCACCCGGCTGTCTCGGCCGCTCATCATGCACCTTGCCGCTTTGCCCCCTCTCCCTTCTCTCTTCCTCTCTCTCAGTCTCCCTCCTTCTCCCTCTCTCTCCCTCTCTCTCCCTCCTTCTCCCTCTCCCGTGTTCGGGCCGCTCGTACGCACCCGCCCGCCCGCCTCGCCTTGTACAGGGCGCGGCCCACGCTGATGCTCCTCTCCTCGGCCCGAGGGCTGCCCCGCCTCGCCCCGCCTCGCCCCGCCTCGCCCCGCCTCGCCCCACCCCACCCCGGCCTTGCCCATAAATATACCGAGGCAATGACCGGAACCTGTGGCGTGGCTTTGCGTGGCGGCTCCTCCGTCCAGCTGTGCCAAAGGGTTGTACAGATGTAACGATACATCGATATATATATTTCGGTGGATATGAAGAGTGTTTGATTTTGTCGGTGTATTCGTGACGGCGCGACGTTGTACGAAGGAAAATCTTACCCGCTATGATAATGATATGCGTGGCCCTAAACCACCAAAAAAATGAGTAAAATTTGTAGAGTTTTAGATATCACACTCCTACTGCGCTTCTATTACGCATACTTTATAACGGATAGTACGCGAGCTCATTGCCCCTCGATGATAGGTATGACCGATGGGGAAAAAATCAGAATTTTGGGTTACCCATTTTGTAAATTTTTATAGATTTTTTGTGAATTTTCACTTAAATTTTCTTGAATTTTTCGTAATTTTTACAAGTTTTTTTTGTGAATTTTTGCTGATTTTTTCTGAATTTTCCTTAATTTTCCTTAATTTTTCTGAATTACGAGGTGTACCAATATTTCAGAGTTGCTATTCCCCCTCGTGTATGACCGTAATGTAAAGGGAGGGTGCCTGTGGAGGCCGGGGAGGGGGAGCCTCGCTGCTGGCCCTGGCTCGGGCCGGCTCGGGCCCCCACGTGTGGGCGGGGCGGTGGCGTGTGCATTTTTCGGGCGCCCTGCTTCTTTCCCCCGACCCCCTCCTTTGGCGTGCGCAAGTACGGCAGAGTACCTCCACTCCTGAGTGGGAGCACTACTACCTCTGCCCCGCCTCGAGGCACGGCGGGCACGGCGGCGCATCGCGCGAGGCGGAAGGAGAGGGAAAAAAACGGAGAGAGAGAGAGAGAGAGAGAGAGAGAGAGAGAGAGAGAGAGAGAGAGAGATGGAAAGGGAAATGAAGGGGCCACGAGGCGCTGCCGAAAAGGCATTGAGCGAGGCGAAGTGAAACATGGAGACCGAAGGCGTGAGAGAGAGGAAGACAGAGATATAAGAGAGAGGTGACGAGATGTCCAGGCCGGCTGGCCGGGTGAGGTAAGAGGCGTAAGAGGACGCCCAGCCCAGCTCGGTGCGGTGCAGACTGCCCAAGGTGACGTCACGTGACGTGGGTGTCGTTCACCTCGCGGCCCGCGCGCACAGGTGCGTGCGCTACGCTCCGCCACTCCCCGGCCGCCACGCCACGCCGCGCCTCGCCGCGGCCCAGGAGTGAAAATAATGCCCGTCCGATGCCCCCAAATAATGGGTCTCCCGGGCCGAGGCGCCCATCCAGCGCCCAGCACCAGCCAGCCTGCCTGCAGCGAAGGGGACATATTTTTTTTCTCGGTCCCTTCTCTCTCTCTCTCTCTCTCTCTCTCTCTCTCTCTCTCTCTCTCTCTCTCTCTCTCTCTCTCTCTCTCTCTGTCTTTTTCCGTCGCAAAAAGGGCGGGGCGTCCCCGTCGACGTCGTAGTTGTCACGATAATTACACTTCCGCGCGCTCTGCGGGAGTCTCGCGCCGCGCTCCAGTGAGCAGCGAGGGCGGCCGGCCGTGCAGCGTAGCAACACCCAGGGTCGCGGGTTCAAAACCTGCGCCGCTAGCAGAGGATTTTTGTTTTGTTTCGTTCGACTGTATCTCGGTTCTCACCTGCCCCCCACCCTCGCCCTAACGCGCTGCCCCCTGTGTGTATTTGGGCCCCCCGGGCCGGCGGCGGTCTCCCAGGACGACGACAGATACTGTGTGTGTGTATGTGTGTGTTCGCCCACCAGTGCGGAAATCCATAAATTTCAAGTGCGTCGAGTCGCCGCAGGTCCGTGTGTGTGTGTGTGTGTGTGTGTGTGTGTGTGTGTGTGTGTAGCATCCCGGCCCTGCCCGCGGGCGGGCGAGCGGCCGGTAACCTCTCCCGCCCCGCCCCGCCCCGCCCTCTCTCCGGCCTCACGTTTGTGTGTGCCTTGCCGAGAATGAATGAGCAATGGTGCCTGCCCTCCCGTACTTCACTCGATGCGAGGAGGTACTCCGTGACGGGCTACCCTGTTGCCTGGAACGCAAACATGTGGGAAACGTCCCCTTCATCCTGAAAAAAATGTCTACCTCCACTGCTCTTTTACTGAAAAATCTGCGTGTCGTTTGGTTAGTAAGAGTTCGGACAGCGAGTTCCCCTAGGCGGCCGGAGAGCTTGGTGGGGCCTTCCCGAAAAAAAAGATGAAGCCGTAGAGCCGCGCTCTTTCCTTTGAATCTCCTTGGACTTCACATTGGAGTTGGAGAGAGAGAGAGAGAGAGAGAGAGAGAGAGAGAGAATAACTGCGCGTTAAGTAATTTATGGATTGCCCCCTCTTTATCGTGATATAGGCGGCGCCATGTATGCATCTCGTGGTGTGTGATGGAGTGCGTTTAATTACGGGCCTCCACGGCCCAAGCCCCCCTCCGCCTCCCCCTTCCCCTTTCCTCATTTTCCTCGGTACGTATATGTGTATTCTATATGCAGGAGGGGGGCGGAGGGGGGGGGGCACTTCTGCCAGGCAACAGCAGGCCAAAGATAGGGGGCTTTTGCTGGCGGCGAAACGGAGGAGGGGGATTTAAAAATTTCAATTAATTCAATTTAGGGCGTCTATTTAGGTTACTTATACACTATGCTCGGTATGCGCCGCTCTGGCCTCTCCTTGGCCGCACGTGTGTGTGTGTGTGTGTGTGTGTGTGTGTGCCGGTCGTGAGCCCCTCCGCTGCTAATTAGCTAGAGCTCGTACTAGCGCCCTATTCTAATCCAGCTCTTGGGCCCCGCCCCGCCCCGCCCCGCCCCGCTCCGCCCCGCCCCGCCCCGCCCCGCTCCGCCCGCGCGCCACGCCGCCCGCGCCTCCATTGAGTCGTATTTCAAGTTGGTTTTATATAGAATGCAGTAGTAGTGCTCCGCCGGCAGTGGCGGGCCCGGGCGGGCCCCATGGCGAGGGGGCGCTCTCCTGTAAGCGGCCGCACGGAGTGCACCGCCTCCTCTAGCGTAGCGCGGCGTCGTAATCCACGTGCTGCTGACTGCGCTGCCGGCGCACCGCTCCGCTCCGCTCTGTCGTGGTAATTTGGCATGACATCCGCTGGCACGGCGGGGCGGGGCGGGGCGGGGCAGTGCGCCGGCGGCGAGCTCCAAGGCGCTGCCGCCTGCCTGACTGCTTGCGAGAGCCCCGGCCCGGCCCGGCCCGCCCCGTAGAGTGATTCCGCACACTGGTTTCATCGCTCTCTCCCTGTCGCTCTCACGGGGCATGGGCATAGGGAGCGAGAGAGAGGGCACTATAAAACGGTGTTCGGAATCACCCTGCCGGCCCGCGAGCCTCGCCGTCTTCTCCTTTGCCAGCAGGACGGCGACGGTTTGCTTGCGCTCCGCGCGCTGCGGCCGTGGAGGAGGAGGAGAAGTGCTTGCAGCGCGCAGAGCAGCAGGTTCTGACGACGGCCGCGTGTACTAGTTTGATTGCCAGCTCGCCGAGTGGAATAATTGCTATTTATTCATCATTTCTCTTTTTTTTGTGTGTAATAGTCGTACCTAGGAAACAACTCAGAAATTTGTTGCACACCTCGTAATTCAGGAAAATTGAGAAAAAATCAGAAAAATTTAGGGAAAAAAATGAAAAATTAACAAACAATAATTCTGCAAAAATTTAGGAAAATTCACAAAGAATGAGGTAAAATTCAAGTGAAAATTCACAAAATGTGCACACCAAAAGTCAGAGTTGTTTCCATCTCTCGTACTTAACATAGGCAAAATTTATCTCCGACGCCTACTCTTTCTCTCTCTTTTATAATAGCCCCGGGGGCCAGATGTATTGCTGCACGGTGCAGTGCAGGTTAGCCCGCACTGCAGAGGCGCGAGCCTCGGGGACGCGCGGGGACGCTCGCGTATTGTAAATCTTGCCACTGATCCTCCACACCCCGGGCCCGCCTTACCCCCTTTGGTGAAACATGGCGTTCGTCCTCTCATCCCTCTCTCCCCGCTCTCCCTCGCTCACTACTGTCTCTTCTCCTCTCTCTTGTCCACCTAAACGGACTCCGCCACCAGCAGCGCCGCGCCGTGCCGCTCTCTTGCACAGCGGAAGGATGTTGACTTTTTGTCGTCTTCTTCTTTCTTCTTCCCTCACCGGTTTTCTTCAGCGCGCGGGATTCCACCCCCCCCCCCCCTCCCCCGGCCTTTTACCCCGTCTGCGCTGCTGCTGCGGTGCGGACATCTTCACGAGTTAAACTTCTTGGCGCCCGCACAGCAGAGTGTGCACATAGTGGAAAATTGGTTTGGTTATAATATTGTTTGACGGTTGAAGATTATACAGACAAATGTCGTGCAGTATTAACATTGTCTGTAAACCGGCCGCCCTGAATGATGGATTCAGTGGGGACGGGGGCTGCGGTTGCGAGCGAGAGAGGGAGATGATATCAATTTGACCCGCTCCACGCCGCTCCACGCTCCGCCCCGCGCGCTGTCTGACGCGGGCTAAATTCGCGTTTGATTGCGGGCCGCGATAATTACCCCCCGCGGGGTGGGGCGGTGCTGGGCGGGGCGTGGCTCTGCGGAGGGGGTACCTCTCCTCCGGCCCGTGCGAACGACACGCGGAGGTAGGCGCGGCGATGCGTCGCCCTTCAGCGGCGCCGTTGCCACGTCTGGCCTCAGCTCGGCGGGACTGGTGTGGCTGTGACGGCCCTGTACGGCCCCCCTGGCCCCTGGCACGCCGCAGTGGCCGGCGTGGCGTGCCTTCAACTTCAACTTCAACGTGGGTTATAACGGCGGCAGTTCGTTGTGAACTATGGACACCTATGCTACAGCGAAATCCGCCGAAAGCCAATTACAAACCATCTATATACTTATTTGCGACTAGCCGGGGCTACCCAAGGAGTCCTACACTAAAAAAATCAGTGTACGTACACGCTTTAATAAGTTCACTTAGTTCACTAAAAACTCAAAATCATACAGAAAAAAATACGTATAAATCAGAAAAAAAAAACAAGAAAAATTCAATTAAAAAAGTCAGAAAATAGTGAAAATCAAGGACAATTACGAAAAAGGGAAATATCAGAAAAATCGGTGTACGCTTGAGTTCATAGTGAAGGACCCCTTGGGGCTAACCCTATTGATCATGATTGGGAAAAGTTATTCCTGGATCTCTCCTCCAGGGCTGCATTGTGTGTGTATCCGTCGTGGACTTATTGCAGGTGCGTCGTGAGTCTATGGCGTGGCTGTGCGCGACTCATGGCACCGGAGCGTGTCCAATTACTCACCCTTTCGACAGTGTAGCGCAGCCCTATAGATTGCACTTTCGCCCCGGAGGCCGGAGGGCGGCAGCGACCCGCCCGACCGGTAGCGGTGACGGGGGCCGGCCCCCGGCCCCGGCGTCATACTCAGAGTTGTACACCGAGTCCGAAATCCAGCCGACGGTGGAGTGGTTACGGCAGCGGCCCGCCTCAACGTCTCACTGAGGGCGGAGGTGGCCGGCTGGTGAGGGAGAGAGAGAGAGAGAGTTAGGAAGTACTTTTGGCTGCCCGAGTGTGGCCTGGCCCCGGGTCGGGCCGGGGCAGGGAGTACCCATCAGTCTGGGGGGCCGGTGGGATGACCCGCGCAGCCATGCACTGCCATTGTTACGTCACCCACGCTGGACCGTTATACTTTTACTGTCATCAAAGGCTTATAGGCTAAACCGAAAGGGCGTTTTATTTGTTCGACGCACTTGTTGAATCAATTTTTGTTGTGTTTCAGAAAATCAAAGAGATTCGCATCCTTTTATTATTGCAGTGGTGCGGTGGTGCCTCTCAAAACGATTTTCGCTCTCTTGGTGCCGCTGCAATGACTTTCGTTCTCGATAAAAGAATCGAAAGGGAGAGGGGGGGGGTGGAATTTTGCAGTCGCGCAGCTGGGAGAACAATCGCGCACAGTGGCGGGGTCGGTTGGCGCTATCGATGAGAATTGGAGCGAGCGCGGCTGGACCGGCCGCCGCCCATTTTCTCTCCAAAACGATGCCGCGTTGCTACCGCCGTGTGCCAATAACTAAACGAGAAGAGACAAAGAGGACGGGAGGAAAGGGTGGGGGTCAGGGCGAGGGGCCCTTCACTCTACATTCAAGCGTACACCGACTTTTGTGATTTTTCTTGATTTGTAGTGATTTTTGCTGATTTTTGCTTGATTTTTTCTAATTTATTTCAGATTTTTTTTTTTTTTTTTTTTTTTTTACCGAATTTGTTGTGTTGTGTGCACTGATTATTTTTTTGAGTGCATGACCCGAATGACCCCTCGGCGAGGGTTATTCCGGGCAATAGTTGTCTAAAGGGGACTGTCTGAGGGATCGTGCCTCTCCAAGTATACGCGACACACACGTCAACCGCACGGCGGAGAACTTAGAGTGTGGCGTGTGTGTCTGTGTGGACCACCCGCGCTAGCGGCCCGCCCCGGGTTATACAAGGCTGCAGAGCGTGCGGTGTTACACAAGGAAGCGCCATCACCTGCCGTCTGCCCCGCGGGTACCCCGCGGTACTCAGCCGGAGCAAGTGCGGTTTCAGGGGGGGGGGGGGGGGCTTTTACCGTGGCGCTAACCGGCAGGTTTCTCTCAAATATGTGTGTGCGGGAGCGAGTAAATAAAAAAAAAAATCTCTGTCTAAAATGCAGGACGTTTTTCCAAGAACCCATCATCACACAAGTTCTTCCTTCCACCTCCCTCCCGGGAGCTATGTGTCCAGCGCCACGCCATGTTACGCTACGCCACGCCACGCCTCGTCACCGCCGCCGCGCGCCTGCGGTTTCGAGAATCGATCTGGACCGTCGTGTTGGCGTCATCCCGTAATGGGGGGACTCATCTTCTCTCTTCCCTCCTGGCGGAGGCCGTACCGGGCCAGAGGCTGGCGGAGCCGAGGCCGAGGCGGCGGTGGTCCCATCCAGCGCAGCGTAGGCTGCAAAGGATATCATGTTTTTGCTGGAAGGCGCGCGAGCCGGGCCGGGCCGGGGGGAGGCCGTAGGGGGGCTGCAGGGGAGAGGCCGGGGCGCTGGAGCAGCTTGCCAAAGAGCCCCCCCCTCCCTCTAATGTGCGGCGCACAGCAGGCAGGCCTGCGGGGCTCATGTGCCGGGTCTTTTTGGGGCGTGGTCAGCTTGGGGGCGAATCTGCATGCGACGAGTAAACATTTCCGTTGAATGTTGTCTTTCCTTTTTTTTCAGAGGCATATAGCTGCTGTTGGGGAGGGAAACTTGCATTTGGCTGATAAGGTTTTGGCAAGCTTACAGAGAAAAAACGTATATATATATAACGGGGTCGTTTCCCTCTATGTCTATCTAGTGCGCAGAGTCTGGTCTATATAAGTCTATGAAAATCATTGGCCTGAAGCAAGTTCGCCTCGCTACTCGTCCAAGATGCGATTCTAAGTACCCTCCTGCCCGTTGCTCGCGTGCCCTACCGGTAACGCCCTCCGCGCTGCCCTACTCGCCCGGCGCCTTTGCCTCCCCAGCTCCGCTGGACCTGGCTGGACCTGGACCAGCGCCTGCAGCCCATCACCTTGAACCTGGAGGGGAGGGCCGCCGAGCTGACCCCCTTGAGCGCGCAGTTTCCTCGCCCGGTGCCTAGCGTGGCGTGGCGTGGCGGAGAGGGGCGGAGAGCCGCGTTTTGCTCTACTTAACTTTGCGCCGCGCCAAAGACCTTTTTATTCCGGCCGATGGGATCGATGAGTGGCGGCGGCAGAGATCGACTCGGGTTTCCCTTTACGGTGAAAGTTTTTGATCGCATTATTGCTATTCGACGCGACGGGACGGGCCCCGCGAGCAGTTCATGATGTGCATCGGAGGGAGAGAGAGAGAGAGGGAGAGAGAGAGAGAGAGAGAGGCGATTGTCGCTCTCCGGGAGTAATTGGGCGGGGCGCGGAGATGATGGGTGGCTGCGCGGCCGCCTCGACGCGGAGGTGATTGGAGTAACGCTCGCGCCCACTCTACCATTTATCTGTACGATTTTTTTCTCTTTTATTTAAATATATTTTTCTTGCGTAGAAAAATATTCTTGTTCTTTTTTCCCCGTAGTCGGCCAGCTGTCGCGGCCAGATGACGTAGTGCTGTCTTGCTGTGGCTTCGCGTCCCTGCTGGCGGGGCAGCGGGGTGGGGCGCCGCTCCCCGCTTCCTCCCCTTTTGGCCCCCTCTCTTTCTCGTACTGTTACAGCCGCCCTTTAACCCTTCTACCGTCACCTGCCGCCTACCTGACTACCTGCCTTCCTGGGTCTGGTCTCTCGCCTCCTCGCAAAAAGCCAACGTTGTGGTCCACCCAAATGAATATATTTTTCCTTTTTTTTTTCTTTTTGTGTGTTTTTGTTTAGTGTTTTCTCTTTTCTTTCCGTTTTGTTGCGATCGGGTCCAATCAGATTACTGGTGATGCATCACTCGGACTCACGGCCATGGGGACTTCTCTATCCTTTTGGAGCGACTGGTGATGGATGTGCAGAGCTGGGCGCTGTGGCTGGGCCCGGCCAGGACTCACAGACAGGTGACAGTGTCAAAGTTCTGGCTCGGCCAGGGGAGTCCCTGGTCCGAGCTGTACGCTGGGATCGGGGGCGAGACACTAGGGGGCTGGGAGCGCCAGAGGGAGAGAGAGAGAGGGAAGAGGAGAAGTAGTGGGGGTAGTCATCAGGCCTGGCCGGTCCGTGCCGTATGGCTTCCTCGCTCCCTCTCTCCCAACGTATTGGCGCCGGCCCAGAACAGAGAGCTCTAATCGAATTTCTACGGCCAATTTGCCAGCGAGGTGCGTCGCGAGCGGTTCGAAGAGTGACACCCTCTCCCGTGTGCGGTGTAGAGGGTGGCGCGGCGTGGCGGGGCTGCCGCAGAGAGAGGGCGGAGCGGGAGAGGCAGGTGTGTGTTGGACTTGAACTTGGACGCGAGGGGGGGGAAACCACTAGGTAATATAAAATGCGAACAATGATTTTTTTTTTACTTTTGATATATTTTTATTTCTCTAATTCTCTCATTTAATTTTTCAAGAAAAGTGTCTGCCATTTTTTTAAAAAAAAAAATTATATTTTCTTTTTTTAACTTTATTTCAGTTTTTGGTAAATTTGTCGCGATTTTTTTCGGTACTTTCCGTATCTTTTTACTCGATATTTTTCTTTTTTTAAATGATTGTTTTGGGGCCGTACATTGATTTTTCGAAGTGACGGTTGGACGTTTGTTTGTTGAAGATTTGCGAGCGCGTTTCTGTTGTCAAACGAAGCAACACAGTGGTGTGTGTGTGTTTCATACTCGTGCAAAGCGGACTGGATGCTTTTACAAAGATTGTGATACCCGTCCGTCTCACTCCATCAGTCCGCCGCGGCCTGACGTGGAGTGAGCAGTCACTCCCTCTCTGCCTCACGCCCGTGCGCTCGGCGCGCTACAGTGGCTGTGGAGGAATAAAAACCCACACCAATCGCGGCGGCGCAACTCAGCCAGTGCCACGCGTGCAATATTGATGAGGATGTATGAAGTCTGTCGGGCGGGCGGTGGCGTGGGCCGGGGCCGCGCTCAGGGCTCTGCTGATTACATTTGTCGGCAGTGGAGCTCAATCCTTTTCTGCGTTCTGCCGCCGCTGCTGTCTGCTCTGCTCTGACCTGCCTCCCCTCCCATTTTTGTTATTTTTTTTTCGCGAGCTTTGTACTTGCGCGCGGCCCCTTTCCCCATCCCTGCCAACGCGCGTGTGTGTTTTTCGTCGGTATATGGCTCCGGGTATTGCCACGTATCCCGCGAGCCGAGCCGAGCCGGGCGGTTAAATGTGACGTGTGTGCCCTGTGAAGTCGCGTGCAACGCTTCAGGGGCGGGGCAAGGGGCAATCTCACGGCCGATTTCTTCCTCGTGGAGAGGAGGATTTCATTCGTTGGGGGCGCGGGCTTGTCCTAGCCTGACCGGGGCGGGGCGGGGCGGGGCGGGGCGGGGCGGGGCAGAGTGTTCCAGACGGACGACTCTTCATGCCCCGGGCCTGCCCTAAAAGGCCCGCTTATTCGGGATTACATTCGCTGCGTCGCTGCGTGACCGTAACGTAACGCGCCAAAGCGAGTTTGGTGAAGGGGTAAGAGAGAGAGAGAGAGAGAGAGAGAGAGAGAGAGAGAGAGAGAGAGAGAGAGAGAGAGAGAGAGAGAGATATGCGAAAAAGATTGGCAGCGCTGTGCACCCCCGCGTGCCTGACGCCTGCCTCGAGTGCACCTGTCTTCCTCCCTATCGCCTCCCACGGCAAGATATTCGCATGAATGCGGGTCGAAATACCGGCGGTGGCACGCGCCTCCTGTGCGTTTTTTACCCCCTTTTTCTCCCGTTTCCCTGCTTTTCTGCCCCATCCCCTTCCCACCACCAGCCCCCGAGCGGCCCGGGGTGCGGGGCGCGAGGCGCGAGGCGCCCATGGCCCTTCCGCACGCGCTTGACCGCCTCGCCCCGCCTCGCCCCGCCCCGCCTCGCCCCGCCCCGCCCCGCCCCGCCCCGCCCCGCCCCGCCCCGCCCCGCCGCGCCACCGAGGGTTGAACAAGTGCGCGAAAAGCAGCACGCATGGATTCGTATCTCGGCCGCTGGCAGGCGGAGGGGTGTGTGTGTGTGTGGGCGGGTGAGGGTGTCGCTGATTGCAAGGGGTGTAAATGGGGTAGTCACACACTCACAGTTCCTTCTCTCTCTCTCTCTCTCTCTCTCTCTCTCTCTCTCTCTCTCTCTCTCTCTCTCTCTCTCTCTCTCTCTCTCTCTCTCTCTCTCTCATCCAGTGCGAAAAAGAGCAGCCAGCTCGTTGCTTGTAATTTATGTGTTTGCTGATGGGAGACCGAGGAGCGAGCGAGCAAGGGCGCAAGTTTGGGAGAGAGAGAGAGAGAGAGAGAGAGAGAGAGAGAGAGAGAGAGAGAGAGAGAGAGAGCGCAAGGGGGCTAGTCAGAGAGCGAGAGGGAAAGGAAAGGGGTGAACAACACAATGCATGTGTGCCCGCGCCGAATTTACAAATCGCGGGTATGTCGCTTGGCGGACTTACTTTGTGGCGTGGACTGTCTAGTCATAAATGCCGCATGGTGTGTTTTGTTTTTGATTCATATTGCGCGCTCCGCTCCGCATTGTCTCCTCTTTTGTCACGTGCGCTTGTGTGTGTGCGCGCGTGTGGGAGAGTTTGGTATGAGGTACAGTCCTATACACTGGGTTCACTCCTCGCTCTAAATGGTATTGCTCCTAGCACGCAAACTTTTATCGTGAAATTAAGGTTTGTGGACACTTCTACGTCTTGCTCTTTGTCTCGGGAAATTTTTTTTATTAACTCTTTGCGCCCTGTCTGGCTGAGAGGGAGACAGCGGGTTACACTGTGAAAATAGTTGTAGGTTTACGGGAAAATTTTCAACGAAGTGCAGCTGTAATAAAAATTACAATTACAAATCGTAAAATAACAAGCACTATCGTAATTTTCTAAATAAATCGTCAATCTGCTAAGATATCTTTCGCAGTGTATTCCTTGACTACATTCCCCCCCCCCCCTCTCTCTACCTCCCCTCCCCCCTGTTTTCCGCGTGACCCTTCGTTTTTCCCCATAGCGCAGCGGCGGACAGGAAGGATAGGCCTTTTGCCTGGGTCTCGGCCCTCGCGATAACGCCCCTCCCTCCCGCAAATGCCTCTCCCCGCCTCTCCACTGCCGGCAGCGTATCTCCTGGCCTCTCTTTGGCCTCACTGCTCATCTTGTGCTCCGAGCATACCTCCATACATGGCGCCGCGCGGAGCCTCGCTGGGGACCAAAAAGTTGACACCTTGGCACTAATGTGGCGGGTGATTTTTCGTCTTTTTAAGTCTTTCCACACACTGCAGAGAGGCCGACAAATAATAGTAATAATAAAAAATGTTTCACGTCATAACCTTTAGTCGTGTGGAAAGCACTGTGAATTTCCTCTCCACCGTGTGTGTGTGTGTGTGGTCAGCCAGATCCACCCTCCGCTGGCGTCCCGTGCGGCCCCTTCCAACCCTTATCGCTTTGCGAGCCCCTCCGTCCCCTCCCCTCCCCCCGGACATCGCCAGGGCGCACGCTAGGCTCTCTCGCGCATTTTTCTCTCCATTTCTCTTTCTTCAAAATAATGGAAAAAAGGGGGGAAATGTAACCCTAAAAGTAAGAAGCTTTTGCGCTGCCCATTTTTTCCTCCCCAGCTGACAAGGTGCTGCATATCCAGAAAAGTTTTAAGACAGAAACTGTTTTCAATCTTGATTTAAAAATAAAAGTGATGCATATGATAATGGGTATAATACTAAACTTAACCGCCCATAAGAAGAAATGGAAAAGCATGTAAACCATACGAAAACACCACTGTAGACTGTTGTGTTGTGACCCCTGCGGCTGTGGTGGGCAGCGCCAAACAACAGCAGTGTGGTGCGAAACACAAGGCCGAGCGGGGCCGGGCCCAGACTGACGCCGCCGGCTGGCGCATCGCATTCAATTAGCGATGGGCCCACCACCTGCCGTCCCGCCCAGCCGCATCCTGTCCGGCCCGGGCAGAGTGCTGTGCTGCTGGTCCAGTTCAGTCGCAGACCGACTGCTGTAGTGCGAGAAAGAGGCAAAGAGCGCGGATGGGCAGGTGGGAGTGAGACTCGAATACAGGCAGTCGCTTGCAGTCCAGTCCAGTCCAGCAAAATGTTAGAGCTCTGGCGCTCCGCGGCCCGCGGCGTTAGCGTCAACACTGTTAAAAATGTTTGAAATTTCATTACGCAATCAACATTAATTTTAATAAAGTTGTCATGAAATTTAATGACACTCTTAATTTCAGAACAATGTTATTAACTTTAACGGCAATTTCATTACACGTCATTGAAATTTCATTACACGCCCATTTTCATAACCCATGTTATGAAATTTTCATTACATGTTTATTAAACAAATGGGGAACGCTCTCCCCCCAGCGGTGGCATGATACCACGTTACAGCTCGGCTCCTCTCAGGTAGTCCTCGTGGCCGAGTGGTCTAAGGCGAGGGGTTCCCAACCCAATGGTTCGGGTTCAACTCCCGGTAAGGTACGTTAAACTTGTAAGGATACCGTCCTGAAAATCCGTCAGTGCGTTGAGGAGTCAAATATGAAAGAGTTAAAGTCAAAGAAATTTCTTTTTAAAAGTTGCAATTATTTTAATGACATGTGTTATGAAATTTCATTACGAAATTGTAATGAAGATTTAATAACATTGAAATGAAATTGTAATGAAAATAGCTTCATATAAATGTTATTAAAATGTAATGAAATTTTTTTAACAGTGAACCTTTGTGACCGATGACACTTTCCCCAAATGCAGATATGCTGTGTATGTATACTTACGATCAGAAAGACTGGAAAGAGCTTCATACTGGAGTCGATAAGATGATCGGACAATTTTCCATCCTAATCGCAACGGCATCTCCTGGAGCGCGTGTTTTTGCTAGTGTATGGGTAAGTGACAGCAGGTGGCAGGTGATGAATTGCATGTCTAACCGGCGTTCTTCTTGTCTCGTTGCAGGTGAGTGTACATATCGAGCCCACCCGGTAAGCCGCTGTTGATGAGCATCGCACGTGAGTGAGAGAAGGAGAGGAAGGGAGAGAGAGAGAACTCATCGGCATATTCGGTGCGCATTACCTCGCGGCCTTGAGCCCGTCAAAACAACAGCACCTCCTCCTGAGTGCAAGGTCGCTGTCTGAGCTGTTCGCGAGCACGATTAGCAGTCGTTACTATTTTATTTTACGCGCTTGCTCTTCAAGGGGTTTAGCAGTTATTTTCGAAATTGTTCTTTAAAATAGTAATGGATAAACGAGGGTCGTTTTGCAAACCAAAAAAAAAAAAAAAAAAAAAAAAAAACACCATCAGCGACGATCTGCGTGAAACAGTTTGCATGGCTTGCAAATGTTTCAGCCGGCCAGGCGGCCTGGGCTGGGTGGTCTCCCAAACGTTTACAGGCCAGTCAGTAATTCTATTCCTTTTTTATCACATCCTCCTCCCCCTCTCACTCTACCTCTCTCCTTTCCTTTTTTTCGCCTCTCTGGCAAGAGCTCGTCTCGAAAAATGGGAAAGTAAACAGATGGAGGCAAGATGAGAAATTACAGCCTTGTAGGAGTAGGGGTGGGGAGATGGAGAGAGAGAGAGAGAGAGAGAGAAAGAAAATAGAGAAAGACGGATGTGGCCGCGAGAGACAGAGACGGACTGGTCTGTTCATTAGTCCACTTAAAACGAAGTGTCGCCCCGCTAAGTGTTTGAATAAACATAGCCTAGCCTCTCGCCCCGCCCCGCCCCGCCTCTCATCCCTTCGCAGCCCCGCCCCGTTTGGGCGCCCCGCCCTTGCCAGCGCGCTGCCCCGCCCCTATTCTCACTTCCTCTTCTCCTCTCTCCTTTTATTTCGCGACACGCGTCTCTGTCGCACTCGCGCAGGACGGCAGACCCGTCTTGGGGCACCACGGTTCGTTCACCCAGGGGTGCACGTCCGACTGCCAAACGATTTGCCGTCCCCCTCGTACCCACCCTCTCCCCCTTCCCTTCTCTCGCTCTCGTTCTGGCATTAAGTGAGGCGAAGTGGAAGGGGTGGGTGCTCGGTGTGAGTTGGAGAGAGATGGATAATGCGGGAGAGCATTAATTCGTAGGGGCGGTTACGCCTTAAATCGCGGCCGCGAGACAACAAACCCCGTTGCTTGAGAAATGGATAAATCATTGCAATGTTACCCCCCATCCGACTCCTCCCCCCTTTTCAGCTTCCCCCTCAGCCTTCACTTTCATCCCCCGCACCTCATTCCTCAGCCTTATTCCGTTTTCGTATCCAATTTGCACCTGGGCCACGGGTAATAAGACCTTTAAAACGCAGGAAAGCACTCGAGAACTAATGCGATGAAATGATAGTGCGCACTGGAGGAAGACTCCAGCCTGCCGATTAAATTGGCCCTCACACGCCGTTTATTTTTTAGCGTGCCACCCCTTTTTCGCCCACGCCGTCATGACTGCCCGCTGGCACCGCGTGGCTGGGGGGCAATAAAACGTGCCAGCTCTTCTTGCCTTTTTCGATCTCTCTGGCAATGAGGGACCGTCCGGCAGCGGCCAGCGAGTTCGCCCGGGCGCGGAAGCAAACCAGCCAAGTTATTGCGAGTCACTTAGCGTCACATTGGCTCCCCCTCTCCTCATGGCTGAAGGCGACGCGCCTGTCCTGTGCGCCTCCCGAATCTGTACGAATCAAGTTTACCTTGTCTCCCAAGCCCACGTATTCAAAGTCTTTCGCTGCCTTGTTCCTGGGCGTTCCCCCTGCGTCTACTGGCCTTTGGCACGCAATTGGGATGCGTTTATAGTTAGTGCTCTTGGGTGGAGGGAGAGGGAGATGGGGCGGGCGGGGCGGGGCGGGGCGGGGCGGGGCGGTCCAGCCGTGGAATCCGCAGAGTAGATGCAGCGGCACGGTGCCACCCCGCCCGGCCCCGCCGCGCCCCGCCCCGCCCCGCCGGACCCTCTCGCGGCTAATGTGCCCACTTGACTCTCTTCGGCTTTTACGGTCAATTTGGATGCTGCAGCGCGAGCTGTTAATGGCGGTCATAGTGCGCTTGCAGCGAGAGCGTGTTTGCCGGTGGTTCGGGTCGGGCGGAGCCTGGCTGGCTGCCTGGCTGGCTGCCTGGCTGCCTGCCTGGCTGGCTGCCTGGCTGGCTGCCTGGCTGGCTGCCTGGCCTGCTGCCTGTCCTGTTTTGCGCAGTCACGACTTGAACACGATCTCCCCGCGCCGCCCCGCGCGGACCTGGATGCTGCTGCTGGTGCTTGCTCTTGCGCGCCTTTTCCATTTACACTTCCTTTCTGGTCGCCGTCCACCTCCATTACCAGTACTATTAGTTTTGATATTATTTCGAACCCTTCGCTGCTGCTATGATTGCGCCAGCAGAGGGACGGCAAAAAGTGCGCGGTTTCTATGAAAGATTCGCAGCTCTAAAGGTTAGCACCGTTCCGCGCGCTATCTCGCGAATACACCCTGCGCATTTTGTAGAACCCCGTGTTTAGTGTTCCATTGTTTGTTTTATACCGCCTGAGTAATTGCTCGCAACGGCGTACGCGTCGGCGGCTGGGCCGCGATTTGGAACAGCAGAAGCCTTTTATGTATCGGCCGTCGTCTTGTCGTCGCAAAATGAATTCGGCCTCGGGACCGCGACTGCCCGCCCCACCCCGCCCCGCCCCGCCCCGCTCACTGATTCGCTGTGCTCGTGGCGCGCGGCGCTTCCTCCCAAAGCTGTGCTACCCGCGGCCAGCTTCAGCTTTGGTTCTACTTTTTGTGCGGTTTTCCTGCTCGTCTAAACGTTAACTGCTCACGCGAGCGAGCGGAGGGGAGAGAGAGAGAGAGAGTGTTGAGTAACTCACATGCCCTCTCTCCCTCCTTCCGATGAGATGGGGTCCGCCCCGCGCCGCTGCCGCTTGACCCGGTGGCCCCGTGCTGCTACCGGGTCAGCCTCGCCACGCTCCGCCACGGCAGGGCAGCGCACGGCACGGCTCGGCCCCGCTTGCTCCACCAGCGCCAGCCGCCACCACACACCTGGTCCTCCTGTGCAGTGGTGTGAACACGACGCCCGCAATTATACTGTACGGACACAGAGGGGCGGCCGGGCCGGCGCTCCGCAGCGGGAGCAGCAGCGCGCGAGTTTTCGACACCGCCTGCAAATCGCGCTAAGAAGCTCGCGCGCTGCACACTGGAAACACTCGGCTGATGGTGGCGTGTGATGAAGATGATGATGAGGCTTTTGTGACGTAAGTCCGCCTCTGTTCGCGCGAGAGACGCAAATTATTTAGGTCTTTCGCTGGTCTAATTGAGCTGCGGCATAATTCGGCGCGGTGTTTTTCGCGAATGGCTGATTTCAGGGTGTCCGCAGTAGCATAGATGCATATTGGCTAATCACATTTAACATGTGCATATCTCTCTCAACGATCAGGAAAATCAGGGAAAACTCAGGGAAAAAATTACTGATTTGACTTAACCTATGATTTTGTCTAAAGTTAACGAAAATGCTGCAATTTGCGTGACAAAAGTCAGAAGGTTATCGAAAATAAGTCAGTTTTTTCTACCTTGTTTGAACGATTTCCGCTCGCTTCGTTCGCGTTTCATTGAAGATGCAATACTTTAAAGTCATGGAAATTTCATAAAAAAGGGTTCTGGAAATCAGGGAAAACTCAGGGAAGCTTAAAATTTGTGGCAACCTTGTCTTCCCTTCACTGACATGTTCCAGAGCCTGTACCACAGAGGTATGCTTGCTCCCTGTGTTTGGGGCCAGTGGTGTGTCTCGCAGGTTATAAGGTTATTCGTGTCACGCTGCCGCGCCGGGTCGGGCCGGGGCCCTGGACGGTGTTCCGTTACAGTTTTCTGCACCGATAGGGCTGCGCTGCCGCTGGTGGTCCCGACCGGGTCACGTGACGTGTGTTGAGCGGCCGCACGGCGTGCCGTTCGGGACCTTGATCGGGAGACACGACCCGCGGGCGAAAAGGTTTTTGCGACCAATATGTGGGGACATAATGCCACTATGTGCATGTGCAACGGACTAGCAGTGCGCGCCATCAAACACTTAGACGAAGGAAGTTAAGGTACATCGGCCTCTGACAATTAAGTGGTATTTCAAAAAGTAAAGAATCAGTAAAGTTGATGCGTTTAGGTTGCGGCCAGAAGAGTGTGTTCTTGTTTTCTGTGTAGACTTAAATTTTTGAGTACATTTGTTCTTGTTGGTGGCAAAAATACTTGATATTAGGATCACAAAATTTCTACATCAAGTACAAATTTATTCAAAACTTAAAACCCATCGAGAAATCAAGAAACTCACTTTTCTGGGTGTGTAAATCCCAGTTGCCCGATCAGTTCGGTGTTGTTGTTTTCTCTCTCTCTCTCTCATTTTTTCCCGTTCTGGGTTTTCTCTGCTTATCCTCCTGGCATCAGCTGTTCTATATGGCGTGCTCACCGCGCCACTCTCGCGCCACGCCACGGTCAGCGGCGCTCCATTGAATGACAGACGTTTGGTGGTGTTGTCCGCAATGGCCATCCGGACCCGCGGACTTCCTGCGAATAACGTCATCTGCCGCTCCCGTGTGGAGAGAGAGAGAGAGAGTGTTACCCGGGGAGTAGGGTGCTAAATAATCAGTGCTGGCCGTGTTCCCTTTGTACCCGTCCCCCATCATGAGCCGCAGCAGCGGAAGGGTTGTTGTCGGCCGCCAAAGTAACGAGCCTTGATGCGGCGATGCGGCGATGCGGCCCGGCCCGGCCCGAGCGCAGGCGCGTAATTGCAAAGAGCAACAAGGAGGAGAGTTTGCTGTGCACAGCAGCCGCGGCTTTTGTCGGTGATCGCGGGATAAAAATTCCTGTTGCTGTTGCTGCGGGTGGATGGAAAAATATGGCGACGGTTTTGCGTAGCGCCTAATAGACTAGTGTAAACGCGCTGTTGTGGGTGGCCGCGCCGCAGCCGCAGCGCAGCCTCGTGTGCAACGGAGTTTTGATATTTATTACCGCCAACTTGGGGAATGAGTAGCCGAGCTTTGCTTACACACTCGCGCGTCTGTACACGCGCGCGCGCGCGCGCGCGCACACACACACACACACACACACACACAGAGAGCTGCATTGTTTTGCTCATGGTGATGTAGCTTAGTATCCGGCTGTTCACTGCAGCCGCAAAGCGCTTTAATTTTTAGACAGCTATTTTCATGCGCGTCGTTCTAAACATCGTGATCTCTTTTTAGGCAGTCGATTAGACTGACTTTTACGTTTGGTATGAAGCCCAGTTAAAATATAAGCCCCGTATTGATCCAGTATCCAGTAAAAGCCAGCCAGTTAAAATATAAGCCCCGTATTGATCCAGTATCCAGTAAAAGCCAGCCAGTTAAAATAGTCCGCCCAGCCAGCAGGCAGCGCTCACTCCCCCAGCCCCCCACCCCTTCCAGACTGTATATAGGAGAGGAGCGTGTGTGCGGCTCGCGGGCGGGCTGCGGGCTGCGGGCGGGCGTCAAGAGCGTGAACGCTGTACCAGGCGAGCATAGCTGGAGGAGGTGGCCCGGCGCTCCCCGCGCAGCGCGCAGCATGCAGCTGTGCCTCACCAGCCCGGGCCCGACCGCCTTCCCAGCCGCCCCCGCCCCTCTCGCCCCGCCCCGCCCCCGCGTGCCAGCCATCTATGGACCCTTTGTATACATGCGCGCTGCTGAACCCTCATCACTTTACACCTCTTGACAGCGTTCGCTCATATCGCAGTATTGAAGTGACAAAGCTACGATTGGTCCCGAAGTTCCAATATTTAAGTTTGAAATGAAGATAATTTTAAAAGCCAGTTAATTAAAATATAACCCTATATGACCCAGTTAAAATTCAAGCCCGTAAGAATAAATATCAGAAATTAGCCACGGTAAAACTGGAATCTTGTTAGGCAGTCGATTAGTCTGACTTTTAAGTTTGGTATGAAGCCCAGTTAAAATAAAAAGAGCGTGTGTGCGGGCTGGGACCGGCCGGGAACCACTTTCGCTCGTATCACAGAGTAAAGAAGTGACAAAGCTACGATTGGTCCCAAAGTTCCAATATTTAAGTTTGAAATGAATATTGAATATGGTTCAAATAATTTAAAAGCTAGTTAAAATATAATACAACATGATTCAGTTTAAAAAAAATTCTAATTATGTCCGAAATTGTCACTTTGTAGTTTATATTGTCTCGTTTTGTTTTGATATTGTTTCGAATTGTTTTTAATCTGCCTCTATCTCATCGAGTTAGAGAAACAACTCTGAATTTAGGTGTGAAACTTTTGTGATACTCTTTGGTGATTTTGGTTGAATATTTCCTAAATTTTTGTGAATTTTCCTAATTTTTTGTAAATTTTCTGATGTTTTCTGGATTTTTCTGAATTTCTCCGAATTTTTCTGAGTTTTTTTTCTGAATTATGAGGTGTTCAAAAAATTCAGAGTTGTTTCCCCCTCGATCTTATGCTTTTCCTAATGAAATGCCTGATTTACACTTGCCTGAGCAAATCGGTTCTGTTGCAAAAAGGCTCGCTGTGTGCCTTTGCTTGACTTATGGAGGATATAGTAGCGACCCGGCCGCGGGTCCGAGTCCAGTGTGTGGAGCGCGTGCGGCTCAGCGAGTCCGTGGAAATGTCTCTCTCGCTGTCGCGTTGTGCGCGGCTGTAGGGCGATCAGTGCGCGGAGGGAGGAGAACAAGGGCAGCACTCAGACCGCCCCGCCCCTCCAGGGGCATTCCAGACGACGACGACGACGTCGATTTACGAATAGGCTTTTGTTTCGGATGCATTAGACGTGTGAACCGCCCTTGTGGCTCCCCCCCTCTTCCAGCACTTCGGAGGCCATCCCTGCTGCTGCCGCTTTTAGAGTCGTTTCCGTCATCGAACTGCGGTGCCTGCTGAGGACAGGCCTCCCTGCTGGGCCCTACACCACCTCGCCAGCCACGCCCCCGGGGCCGTTAAGATATTATTCGAACCAGTTTGGGAGACGCGGACGTGTTTTCTACCGAAAAACAATAAAAATGCCAGACGGCGGAAGCGGGGCGGCGGCGGGTGGCTCAAGGGCCGAGCCGAGCGCAGCGCTCGGTGCAGCGGCGCGGCGCGGCGCGGGGACGGATTGGGTAACCGAGAGGGTTAGGTCACAGTGAACATGCCTAGGCTGCTGCCTGCGGGCGGGGCAGGGCAGGGCGGGGCGGGGCGGGCGCTGCACTGAGTGACCCAGGCCCTGCAGACCTGCGCGCCTTCCAAATTTAAAAAGAGAAAAAAAATTATACATAAAAAAAGTTAGATGTGTTAAATTTACATTGTTTATTGGAGACCCTTATGGTATGTGAAAAATGTCTTTGTCTATTAACGATGTATCTCAACGATTCATGAAACATGTTGTAAACTTAACGAAAACCTTTCTTTTTACTCGTGACTAAATTTCAGGTCGATACATAGTTCTCGTAATTTTACGATTTGTAATTTTAAATTCACAACTCTACTTCGTGGAAAATTTCCCCGTTATCTTACAACTATTGATCACTGTATATTTTTCTAAAGACGAAAGTGCAGCACACAGCTCATTTTAAAGTTTGTTAAAGTCATACCGTGTACCTTCACTTCACTGTTAAAAATAGTTGTTGACAAACAGCTCTTTTTGTGATGACCGTGTTGTTGGCCAACAGGCATGTCGTTCGAGAACAGCCATGTTGTTTGAGAACAACACAAGTTGTAGCAAAACAACAATGTTTGTTGTGCATTGAAAATAAAAAAAAAATGTTCCTAAACAATTTTGTCGTTATCCTCCTGAACAAATTTTGTTGTTCCTGAACAACTTTTGTTGGTCCTGAACAACTTTTGTTGTTCCTGAACAATTTTTGTTGTTCCGGAACAACTTTTGTTGTAATTGGACAAGTTTTGTTGTAACTGGACAACTTCGGTCGTAACTGAACAACTTTATAAAAAATATATAACTGGACACTTTTTGTTGTTGGCGGACAACTTTTGTTGTTGGAAGACAACTTTTGTTGTTGCTCAACAACATCGTTGTTGCCTTACAAGTTATGTTGTTGTAAAACAATACTTGTCGCTATAAATATTAACAACGAATTCGCTGTTAATTCACAAGCTTTTTTTTAAAAGTGTTTGTTTTTGCTCCCACCTTGAACTTTGACTGGATCAGTTTTGCAGGGCTGGGGGTAGCTGTGTGCGCACACTAGCTGTGCGGCCCGGCGCGCTCGCTCCGCTTGTGAATGTGCATGCGAGTTCGTACTGTACAGTGCGGTGCGCCTAAGCGGTTTGTCCTCCTACGTGACGTGGGGGAGAGAGAGGGGCGGCGGGGAGGCGCCCACTCAAACACCTCCTACACGTGACGGGACGGGGCCGCTCTCTGCTGGCCGCTCACTGTGTGTGTGGAGAGAGAGAGAGAGAGAGAGAGAGAGAGAGAGAGAGAGAGAGAGAGAGAGAGAGAGAGAGAGAGAGAGAGAGAGAGAGAGAGAGCAAGGGGAGTAGAGGAGATGGGCGAGAGGGCACTCTTGGTGGCGCTCTGCTCTTGGTGGTGTTCGCTATGCGACGATGTAGGGGAAATGGGAGAGAGGAAGATAGAGAGTGATGGGAAGAAAAAGAAAGTGAACGACAGTTAGAGAGATTATGGTGCGTTTTGTTTCCCATCGCAACTCAATGACTCAGGGCTTGGCTGTCCCACTGAAGATGGGCCGAGTAGTTTATCGCGTTCTCACGCCCTTTCTGGAAACTTTGGAGCTTCTGCTGTGTAATCCTTTTGTTTTGTTTTAATCGGTCTGTTTTTTTCTCTTTTGCAGGTAATGTAATCCGTCAACAAGGCTGCAGATGAGTTTCTGGTCATTGCTTGTGGGCGTGCTGTTCTCTGGTGTGAGTTTTCTTTTGTTATGCCAATACATATTGCAAATCATCGAAAAGTACATCACTACCGAGGTGCGTGTACGCATATCAATTTTTTCTGGTCCTCTGGTCACTTGCCTCACGCAGAAAAAAAGGCAAGAAAGAGCATGCTTGAGCATTTCTTTTTTTTTTTTTCTTTTCACGGCGAGTTGTCTTTCCTATTTCGGGACGCTTCTCTATACTCCTCTGTAAAAAAAAATTGAGGATAAGAAAACGGAAAGCAAGTAGTCGATGAGAGCAGGGCGATGAACTGCTCGGCGGTGCCGAGCGCGAGGAACTCGTTTTTGGCTCGGAAACCGATCAAAATCCTCGAGCGACCGCTGACCAACAGCGAGAGAAAGGAAAGAAGAAAGAAAGAAAGAAAGAAAGAGAGAGAGAAAGAAAGGAGGGAAGAGGGTAAGGAGAGAGAGGGCGCGAAGCTACCCTGATTATGGTAGAGCTTATTGCTGGAAGTCGACTTTAGAAATCTTTAGATTTTTCTGCTTTTCTTTTTGTCTCGTGCGAAAAGGGCAACGAGATCAGGGACCGAGGAGGGGCGGAGGCGACGGGGCAGAGGAGCAGTGTGTCCAGTCGGGCTGGTTTCGTTTCGTTTTGGACGCCGCGGTGGACGCTTAACGTTGGTCGCCCGGCCCGTCCTGTCCCGTTAGGATTATTTGAGGCTGGAACCTCGTATAAAGTGGTCCCCTCCTGTAGAGTGTGTGTGTGTGTGTGTGCGTGTGTGTGTGTGTGTGTGTGTGTGTTTGTGTGTGTTTGTGGCCACCCTGATGCAGGCGGCCGTCTGGCTGGACCAGCTTGCTGAATCACCGCTAATAAGGGTGCGTTCAATTGGCGTCCAGGTCTGATGGACGATACGCCCCGCGCTGTTGTTCCACCTGACTCCGGGCGTTCCGCCTCACCCCGACCCGCCACGCCCTTCCCACGACGGGTACGCCCCGCAGCCCCCCGCCCCGAGTAAGGTGTGCCCGACGTCGGCGCAAGATTGCGTCTGTGACGGGTGTGAGATATGCAAACTACCTCACGAGAGGGAGAGAGGTCGAAATAAGGACCAGCCCAGCTAGGCTGGGCTCGGCGCAGAAGGTTGGCAACAGTGTGGGTGGTAGCCGGTGTTGCACCCCTTCGCCCTGCCCCCCAAATCCCCTCGGCTAAGTGACGAAATGAAAAAAAAAAATTGCTTCATGCCATTTTTATTATTTTCCGCATTTGGTGTGTATGTTTTTTGGAAGTGCCGGGAAGGGGGGAGGGGGACACAGCTTTTGGCAGGCATATGGTAAGCAGAGAGAGAGAGAGAGAGAGAGAGAGAGAGCAGGCCCGGCCGGTCAGCTCTCAGAGGGCGGTAGCCGGGCGGGGCGGGGCGGGGCGCGGTCGACGCGCTCCAGCGGTTGATCCCCTACCCTGCTGCTCTCGCGCGCGCGTGAACTCAAATCCAGATCGTTAAGACCCTGCCCGCCCGGCGCGCCGCGCCCCGCCCCGGTATCTGCCACGGCTGCCCCGACAGTTATCGATGGCCCGCAGCGAAAAGTTGGACGCTCAAAAGTGGTCTTTTTCGTGCGAATATGACGTCGCCGCTCGGCTCGGACACGGCCCGGCAGGGACCGGCTGCCGCATGATTATTTCCAGCAGAGAGACCCGACCCGCACCGCGGCTGTAATCGCTGCCCGGAGCGGACCGCCGCGTTTTCATCGCGATTTATATTGTGTCCCCTTTTGTTTTAATGTCGACGCCCCCGCCGCCGCGCGCCGCCGCACCCGCTCCGTTTTTCACGTATTTATTCTTTTGTTTTTCTTCTCTGATAAGACTTTCCAGGTAGGCGAAACGCCAGTTATTTCGCGTGTTTTCAACCCCTCACCGTTCTCATTCTAACCCCACCCCCCGCCCTTCCCGTGCCTGCTCTCTCGCCGATTGCTACGGGCAAGACGCTATGTAAGGTGGAAGGGAGTTCGGGGTGTAGGTGAAAGGAGTGGGAGGGGGGAAAGTCGGGATGAGGGGTTGGAAGGGAGGGGGGTAGATTCAACACCCCCGGGAAATGAACCCCGACCTCATTCATTAGTAAACGTTATCGGGCTGGTGGCAGGAGAGAGGGGAGGGGGAGGAGATTCAGGCCTCCCTTTAAGGGGCCCCTAACCAACCCTTTCCAGCACCCCCTAGCCGCCCCCGCCAACTATAGCAGGCTGCTGCTCTGGGCTCAACAGTAGACTTCTTTTGCCCTTTCGTTTAACTTTTTCTCTTGCCGTTCAGTTAAGCGTACTCGTGTATTGGCTTTGGTGCTATTGCGACTTTACGTGAAAAATTTCATTGTTGTGAAGGTCGTTTGTGTTCGATGTTCGATATTCGATTCCTAATGCCGAAAATCCGATACCGGAAACCAGAAGCTAGCTGTCACGACCAAACACTTTCTCGATGAGAGCCAAGCTGTGTTTGTTCTCGTGACAAGTGTCCGGTCGTCACCACCTACCTGGTTGTGGTTATCGGGTTTTCGATACCAGTTATCGATTATGGCAATCGAACAATTTATCACCATCATTTTTTGCCTTGGATACGCGTCCCAAGTAAATCGCGCTCCAGTGCAGTTCTTTTCGGTTCGGCCTCGATACTGTTTTCTTCTTCTCGTCTTTTTCTCTCCGTCGCTCTCATTCGAGTCGGCATGGTCTGTGGTGACGAAGAGGGGAAAGCTTGTGGCCCTACGTTGAGATAAAAGCTAATCTGGAAGGGCATCGAGAGAGGAAAAGTGAGTGAGTGAGTGTGTGTGAGAGACTGAGAGAGACAAGGGGCATGACTGTTGCGGTTTCCGAACGGACTAGCCTAGGCGTAAGTGGGCAGCGTGGCTTCCGGTGACGCCGACTGAATGGCGGCCGACCATCCACCACGGGGCCGGGCCAGGCCTACGCTGCCTGTGTTTCAGAGGGACGCAACGAATTCAGAAAACCTCACGTTCATGGAAAATCTTTTTTTGAGATCAATGTTTTGTGTTTACGGAGTTTGCGTACCGCATGCTGCATTTCAGATGAGAAAAGACTGCGGGCCAAGATAAAAGTCGGGGAGAGTTGAGGCCGAGTGCCTCTGTTGTTTGCCTTGTCGGACGGGGCGACAGGCGGCGGGCGCACCTGGCCGGCCAACCCCTTCTCCAGAAGGGGAGGGGGGGGGCGGCTTGTTTGGGCTATAGTCCCGATAAACAGAAGGCAGCGGCCATCCAAATTCGAGGCGGGGCCCGCGCTACCGCGTACGCGTACAGCTGCCAGCCGGCATATGTACATAGACCCGGGGGGAAATGTGTGGGAATGGCCCGGATCACTTGTTCACAAACAACAGAAGTTCCATCGGGTCATTCACTGCGTTACACGGGTAAACTGACGTGGCATAAAATGCATCCCAAATGCGGGAGGAGACCAGTGCGTGTAGTGTCGGACAAAAAAAAAAACACCCAGAAGTGGATAAATAAATCAGTAAATTCTGTATATTGATTTTTATCTTCGTACTCACCCCTCAGGACCCCAGCCTGCTGACAGTGGTGTGGTAGCTCTGCTCTCCTGATAAGATTGTGGTACGGTCAGTAACGCTCCCTGTCGGACCCCACCCACCCCGCTCCGCGCTCCGCCCCATCTCTCTCCCTCCCTCTCCCCCCTCCCTCTCTCTCTCTCGTTCTCTCTGTCTCTGACTCCACAGCCTCACTCATACACGTGTCTTACTCACACACGGGGTTTTTGTGACATCGCCAACCCCCAACCCAGAACTCGGCTGACAGCGGAAAAGGGTTACAGTTGTAAAGCGCCAACTAGAATTTCCCAACACTCCCTTCATTTGTTCCAATAATGTATAGGAATTTCACGTCCCCAAAAAATCTCAGTCATCGTCCTTTGTTTTCGTGTGGCCTAACTTGGCCTCGCGCGATACTACTCCCGCTCATCACATAGCTCCCAATTCCAACGCCAGCGCCTTATATTGTCAGTGGTTAGGGTAGAGTAACTAAGTTTCAGCGCCCCCCTCAGTCGGTCGTAATGGCCACACGGGCCTATCATCTTCCCACGCGCCAACCCTCCCGATGCCAGTGATTACTTGGGTGGAAGTTTGCCCCACATGCAAATACAGCCACCTCGAAAAGACTCTCACCACGTTATAGTGGGGTGGGAGTCCATCATGTGAGCCCGGCGAGGTGTACGGTACGGCGTGTGGACTGGGGCGGGGCGGGCCGTGGCGGGGTGCGGTGGGGTGGGGTGGGGTGTGCCACTCTTTGCCCTTGAAGCGTCCGACCTGCGTGCGTGCGTGCGTGCGTGCTGTAGGAAGTCGCAGACCCCGCCCTGCTGAATGCAGACCCGCCTCGCCCGGCCCTGCTGGCCCCCGCCGCACCCGCACCTCCCTCTCCCCCTCGCCCATTGACCTATCACCCAATACTGTGTAGAGCGCGAGGGCGTGGGCCTGTCTGTCGAGTACGAGTGTAGGAGAGAGAGAGAGAGAGAGAGAGAGAGAGAGAGAGAGAGAGAGAGAGAGAGAGAGAGAGAGAGAGAGGGGCAGGCTGCGAGTGAATGGGCTTCCAACTAGGACGCTCTGAACTCTGCACTGGAAGACTTGCGACTCGGTTCACGCCAGTCAAGTGTCGCGGTGCCGCCCATGCTGCCTCTCTCTCTCCCCCTTCCCCCCACCCTCCTGTCTCCTCAATCTACCTCCCCATCTCTCTCTCCCATTCTCTCTCTCTTTCTCTCTCGACCTGTCATTCCGGCCTGTCTGTCCAGCTCGCGCGAGCTCGCGTGTGCTTCCAGGAGTTTTAGCATTCAATTTTTAAAGGTCCAGCCGCGTTGACGGTGGCCGCGGATGGGGCGTGGCGGGGCGGGGCGTGGCGGGGCGTGGCGGGGCGGGGCGGGGCGCAGCGGTGCCTCCCCCCGGCGGCAGCGCGGCACCTGTTGCACTGCGGGGCGCCGCGCCACGCCCTCGAGAAGAAGGGCCGCGCAGCAGCAACGCGTTCGTTATCTCGGTGATTAATACGATATTCATTATTACTGTTTCCCCCCCCTCCTCCGGGTACCCGTTTCCCTGTTTTCTCGGCCGCCCCGCCCGACACATATTCCTGTGCGCCGTGACAAATGACCCGTGTTGATCCACACACTCTTGGCTTATTGTTTGCCCAGCGGGAGGGCCGAGGTGTGTGTCTGCTGCTGGGCCCTGGCTGGGGCCCTGGCTGGGGCCCTGGACTGGACTGGCTGGGGCCCAGCGTGCTGCTCGGGTGCCCGGCCCAGGGCCCGGCCCGGCTGGCCGCGTGTGTCTGCCGGCCGGCCGGGGCGCGGCGCGGCGTTGCCACGTTGTGCCGGTCGGTCCCCGCGGCGTTGCCGCCCGCCGCTGCTGCAGCGCCGGGCCCGGGCCTGGGCCGGTCCCGCTCGCTCATTGCTGGCTATGATGCAGGAATATGCATTGTGTGGGCGAATCGAGTACCCGCCGCGCCTCCCTGCCCCCCGCGCGTAGAGCCACGTTCAGCCTGCGGGGGCACAGGGGCGGGGCGCGGGGCGGCACGGCTCGCCTGAAGGGCGCGCGCCCGCACACTGCTAAAGTGCACGGCGTTTTGAACGCCGTCCTGTTGGTGGAGGTGGAGTTGGTGGTGGTGGTGTCGCCCAGGGCGAGCGGCTGCAGGCAGCAAGTCCTCTTCTCTCCGCTTGACGCGGCCGGGCGGACAGAGACACACGGACGGACGGACGTGAACGCCCACCGTACCGCCCCGCCGTGGTGACTTGACAGGACGGGACAGAGGCGGAGGGTCCACGAAGATTGACAAGTGTACCGCGCCGCCCCGTCCCGCCCCGTCCCCTCTCGCTCCGGTGAGGGAAGTGCAGTGCGGTGACCCTAGCCGGGCCGAGTCAACTGCTGCGGTCTCAACCTCAACGGCCGAGCCCAGCCGACTGGTTTGCTGCTGCTGCTGCTGGACCAGGGCTGCTGCGCTGCGCCACGCCCTGAGACAGGTGCGGCGGAGGCCCCGGCGCGCCCGGCTGCCAGCTCGGTCCGCCCCCCCTTCTCTCTCTCTCTCTCTCCACGCACACACACAGTGCGAAACAAAAACCCACTGCGTCGGGGCCGGGCGGTCCGAGCTGGCAGGCAGCAAGGCGAGGCGAGTGGCGGTGAGGGGCGGCAGAGGGCGCTCGCTGCGGTGTCGGGGCAGCGCAGCGCGCGGCTACCCTGCCAGCGAGCGGCGAGCGCGTATTTAGTAAGCGAAATGCTGAGAGGGTTTTCCAACTGCTCTTTGCTGCGATAAGGATTGTCACTCGCACGGTCCGTTCGCTGGAAAAAATCTAGAAAAATTAGAAAAAAATATTCAGTAAAAAGCAAGGAAAGTCACAAAAAAAACTAGAAAAATCTGAAAAATCGGTGTACGCTTGAATTTACAGTGAAGGAGCTGCCCCTCCCACGGTCGTTCTGCTGCGCGCGACGTTTTGTCCCCCGGCCAGGCCGGGCCAGGAGGCCCCCCCATTGTCCCCCGCAGCGCAGCGCACCTGCGGACGTGTATATACGTATATATATTTCCCGGCCGCCTCCTCGCCCCTCGCTTTGTCCTCCTCCTGCGACAGCGTCCTCCGCTCTCTGCTCGCCCATTGACGGGGCGGGGACCTCGCCGTTCTCCTCAAAGCTTCCCCGAAGGCCTGGACGGGACGGTACGGGGCGGGGCGGCCGCTCGTGCGTAAGTAAGCAGCTCGATTGGCTCATTGGCACGGTTGGTACGAGCCACCCTGCCCCGCCACGCCCCGCCACGCCCCGTATGGCACTACCGCTCCCTTTTTCTCCTGCCTTTTTGGTCGTCTGGCCAATTTCTTATCCTTGAAAAAAAGGAGACCCCCGAAAAAACTACCTAAAAGACTGCAGCAGCAGCAGCAAGGAAGTCAACCATCGCCGGCTTCCTCGTCTGAATAAGAGCTCCGTCCTATGTGTTCCTCTCCATCCGTCTCGCAGCAGACCCGTCTTTTCTCTCTCCCTCGCTCGCCCCAGTCCGTCTCGTTAGTAGGGCAGACTGTCAAGGGACACACAGACACGCGCGCGCACACACACACACTTACACCTGTCTCTCTCCCACCCTTCTGCCCCGCCACTGCCGCTGCGCCGCCAGCCTTTGAGGTGAGAAGGCATAAAAGATGGATTCAGACAGGACGCCCCCCCCCTCCCCCTCGCCTCTCCCGCCATTGTCTGTTCCCGGGGCCCAGGTGGCCCCAGGTAGGCCCCAGGTAGGGCTCGGCTAGGGTCTCCGGCGGCGTCATGTTATCTTACGCACTATGATTCCCCTTATCCCCTTTTTGACATTTCGGACGCGTCTTTCGTTTACTTTCATTTGGTTCCCAATATCGATAACAATGATCTAGGCAAACTTCTCTATGATGCATTCGAGTGACTTTTGAATATGCTGTGGAAAAAGGGAAGCAGAGCGCGCTCCGGGCCTCCGGGTGACTTGCAGGAAGCCGCTGCGTCAAAATGTGGGTGATACGCGTCGATACCGAGATCGGATTCCGCGCCTAAGGTTTTCCTCTTTCGATAATTTTCCTAGTTGCTGGAGGAAGCCGACACCGCGATAAGACGCTCGCGGCATGAAGGCTGGGGCGGGACCTCGGGCGGGGCGGGGATGTGGTAACCTCCATACAGCGCTGGACCCGCATGCCTCTCCGACCCGGGCGAGGGGGAAACAACTTTGAATTTTGGTGTACACTTTTTGTAAATTTTTGTGAATTTTCACTTAAAATTTACCATCTAAAAAAATTCCCTTTTCCCTTGAATTTTCCAGATGTTTTTTCGTTGAATTTTTGTAATTTTTTCTTAATATATGATCTGATTTTTCCTCAATGACGAGGTGTACAAAAATTTAAAGTTGTTTCTCCCTTGGAGCCGGGCCGACTGGTCCAGTTGCCGCTGCGGATAGCGCTGCCGCCCGGCCAGCAGTAGACAAACGCTTATCTCATTTGGACAACGGGGGGAATATCGTCGAAAAGGCGCAAGCGACTCCTGTGGTGCTGCTGTGGGCGGAAATTACAAGACCTCTTCTGTCTTGAAAAGGAAAAGGCGGACGGACGACGCTGCCCCGCCCCGCTCCCCGCCATGGCGCCATCCCTCTCAGTCCTTTGCCGTCTCCTCTCTTACCGAGTGTGACTTAGTTTTCGATTCGTCCTTACGACAAAGTTCGATCTTTTCCCACTGCAGTCACACAAAGTTCCCGTTACACTTATTTCAAAAGTATCCAACCGGCACACTTTTGAGAGTGTTGAACACTGTGTTGAATACTTTCGGACGCTTGGTTGAAAATCCCATGTATTTTATATATGTCGCCCATACCAGGCTGTGTCCAACTAAAGTTTTGAACAGTTTTGTTCCCTACGAAGTACAGGATCCTTTCAACTAGGCATATTCGACACTGTGTCCAACACATGAAAATGCGAGTCACTTGACGGAGTTTTATCACTGGGACGCATCGAAGCATATTGGTGTCTTAAGCACGGGAATATCTTACTCCCGCAGAGCGCTAGACTTTCAGGGGGTATGAGTAATTTTATTTTTATTTTTTATTTTTTATATTTTGTCAGGGCAGTGACGTTGTGTTCGCGTTGAGGGGAGAGGTGGTGGGTGAATGGAGGGGGAGCCCCGCGGAGAAAGAAGTGAATTTCCACGCTCCGCTACGCCACGCCACGCTGCGTGGAGAATAGGCCGGAAGGGATCATGGAGATTACTTGTGTCATGCTCACCTGCTTTGGGTGCGAGAGAGAAAGAGCGGGGTGTAGGGCAGGGGGAGGGGGGATTACCTTGCTTTCTGCAATGGGTTATTTTGACCTCGCAGGCGTGTTCGGCTAAGGTATACGCCCGTAGGCAGTTCTTAGGCGGGGAGAAACAATTATTTTTATTTTTTGTTAAAAAATAAATATAGTTGTCGCTTAGTTGTTGCAATAGCTCCCGGTCATCGCACTCAATTTAAAAATAGAAAAGGACCACTTTTTAAAAATATTTTTGCTTCCCAACCCCTCTTTTCTGAATCGTAACAGGTGAAGGGACTCGTCGGCGCGTTAAAGCCTCCCTCCCCCCGTCTAATCGCCTTATGTTGGGGTAGGCCGGGGCGTTTGCCGCACCGTGACTCGACCGACAGGTGATGGGAGTTACGGCGGTCCTCCCGGCCCCGGCCCGGTGCAGCTCGGCTCGGCTCGGTCGACATGGCCGCTGCGCCGCTGCGTCACAAGCCCGACTGCGTTGTAAAGCGTAATGGGCGGCCAGACGCCTGGGACACGCTCCGTCAGGGGCGTAGCTGTCCTGGCGGGGCAGTGGCGCACCTCTCTCTCTCTCTCTCTCTCTCTCTCTCTCTCTCTCTCTCTGCCTCCCTCTCGTCCTCTCGCTCTCTCGCTCTCCATTTCTCCCTCTCTGTTTGCCTAGCTTTATCTTCATACGCCCCTTTTTTTGCCCGTGCGAGCCGCCGGCCGCCGCCACCATTCAATTAAAATTTTGCCTAGTCTGCAACTTTTCTAAATTGTAAGGCGGCGCTCAGTTTTCTTTGCCACACTTACTTCCCTTGCCCCGCAGCAGCCTGCGCGCCTCTCCCCGTTTCCTGCTCTCGCTCGCCTACCCCTTTATCCATCCTGGGCGAGGCACAGAGGGGAGTGAGGCGCAGGGATGGATAAAGAGAGAGAGAGAGAGAGAGAGAGAGAGAGAGAGAGAGAGAGAGAGAGAGAGAGAGAGAGAGAGAGAGAGAGAGAGAGACAGGGAGAGCACGAGGGGGCTGCCTGTGGAGAGATGCTCTCGGCCAAAGTAATCAGAAACGCCGGAGTATAAAATATTTGGTCCGCGGGAAAGTTGGCCACCACGGCCACAGCCTCGACCACCGCCACCCTTGCCTCCTCCTCCTCCACCACCGCTGCTGCCGCTACAGCCTCTCCCGCCCCTCGCCTCCAGTGCAGCAGTGTGTGGCCGGGGTGGGCCCGACCATAGAGGCCTGTGCAGAATGTGTCGACGCACAATTTTACGAGAGGGCCGCGCGGGGCGCTCCGGAAGGCCGTGATAGAAAATTTGGGTCGAGGAGGAGGGGTTATTGACGTCGATAAGTTTTGAATTGGGGAGGGAGGCGCGGCCGGGTCCGGGCCGTGAGGGGCAGGGATGAAGTAAAGGGGCCAGAGGCCTGGGTGGCGGGCGCTTCAAATCTCTCCGCAAATCTGCCGCCCCCTGGGCGCGCCCCCCGGGCCCGGTCTGTGGCTTTCCAAAAGTGAAGCCTTTTTCGGTCCCCGGCCTTCCCCCAACCCACGGAAAAAAAAAATCCCACTCCTGGCGAATGGAAATCAAAAGTTAGATGCGGTCTGAGGGCCCCGTGTGTGCATGTGTGTGTGTGTGTTTGTGAGAGCTGCGGCGCTCCGCGTGAGCGTAGCATTTATTCAGGATTATGTGATGTGTGTTATGGCTTATTGAATACGTCTGGGGTGTCGCCCGTCGTCCCATATCTCACCCCCGCGCCGCGCCCCGCCCCGCCTCTCTCTACTCCGTTTTCTCCGCAGTTAAGCCCTACAGCATTGGGGCAGCGGGACGCACGCGGGGCGGGCGCCGCCGAAAAGGTTTTTACGACCGCCGGTGTCAACGGGATAAAGTACTCCCGGGCCAGGAGACCCCGTGGAGTACACAGTCCCTAGGGACATTGTACTCCCCCCTTCCAGGGAGTACACCATCCCTAAGGGATAATGTACTCCCCCTCCTCGAGGGGTGGGAGTACAATATCCCTCAGAAATTTTGTACTCCCCGGGGAGTACAAATTCCCTAGTGATAATGTACTCCCACCTCTTCAGGGGGGGGGAGTACATGGTCCCTAAGGGATTTTGTACTCCCCGGGGAGTACAAATTCCCTAGTGATAATGTACTCCCACCTCTCGAGGGGGGGAGTACATGGTCCCTAAGGGATTTTGTACTCCCCGGGGAGTACAAATTCCCTAAGGGATAATGTACTCCCCCCTCTCGAGGGGGGGAGTACAAAGTCCCTAGGGAATTTGTACTCCCCTATATATATGGGGAGTACAAAATCCCTAGGGAAATTGTACTCCCCTGGGGGAGTACAATATCCCTAGGGATTTTGTACTCCCCTGAATATGCAAAAAGGGCACCGCACGTGAATTTTCAGCGTTGCCCGTGATAAAATAGATCCGTGCGCACCGTGTGCGCGACCTGTGCGCATGCGCAGAGCGCGTGCGCGTGCGCAGACTGTGCGACACACGGGCACGGCTGGAGCGAGAGGCGTGCACACTGAAAACGATCTGCATCTGGACTGTGGTCGCTTGCATAGCTACATCACCTCTCGGCTGTGCACACAAGCTTCGTGCTCAGAAACCTTGCGCACGCAGCACGCGCGTGTTGTGCACTCCTTTATCATGCGATGTGCACGCGTTTCGCACTCGTCATGCATGCGACAAGCACATGCATACTCCGATAATAAAAGAGTGTACGTGTACAATGTACTCCAAATAATCAGTGTACATGGATGCTTGCTGATTTATCAGTGTACATTGGAATGCTTGCTGATTAATCACAAGGTAACAACAATGTCTGATGTTTTGAGGAAAAATGGAAAACTTTGAGGACCTTGGATACTTTGAGGAAAACGCCTTAGATTTTGAGGAAGGCTCCTCAAATAATAAGGGAAATCTCCACAAATTTTGAGGAAACTTCCTCAAAATCTAAGGCGTTTTCCTCAAAGTATCCAAGGCCCTGAAAGTTTTCCCCTTTTCCTCAAAAAATCAGACATAGTTTTTACCGTGCAGTGTACATGCCATATACACTGATTAATCAGTGTACATGCCATGTACGTGATATATCAGTGTACATTGAGGTACACGTTTTGGCCTTTTGCTTCCCATTATTCCTCAACACCAGATTCATTCACAATTTTTTACCTTTCTATAATTCTTGTTAAAAGAGCTTTGAAACGAGCTACCACATCATAGGGTTCATTTCATATAACAACGGTCTAATGAATGGGTTTTGATGGATGCTCACGTAAGCACGTGCTCACGTTTTGGTTTATTTCTACTTCAACCCATCTGTACAGAATTCCTTTGCTACGAACCCCATCACATGGTAGCTCGTTTCAAAGCTCTCTTAACGCGGAATTTGGATATGTACCCCATTTTGAATCAATTTTGTGCTGGGGAATAATGAGAAGCGAAAGGCCAAAACGTGTACATCAATGTACAATGATATATCAGTGTATATGGCATGTACACTGATTAATCAGCAAGCATTCCAATGTACACTGATAAATCATCAAGCATCGATGTACACTGATTAATCAGTGTACATTGTACACTCTGTTATTATCAGAGTATGCATGTGCTTGTCGCGTGCATGATGAGTGCGAAACGCGTGCACACCGCATGACAAAGGAGTGCACAACACGCGCACTGTTAAAAGCTAACGGTGGATTTCACCGTAAGTTACAGTGAAACCTACACCACTGTAGCTTACGGCGAATATCACCGTAAGCTACGGTGAATTTCGCCGTAAGCTACGGCGGCTGGCACCGTAAGCTTCGGTGAATCAGGGAAGTCACTGTAACTTGCAGCGATATTCACCGCAGCTGAAGGTGCCATTCACCATAGCTTACGGTGAAATTCATTAAGCTACAGTGCTGCAGGATTCGCTGTAACTTACGGTGAAATTCACCGTAAGCTATTTACAGTGCGCGTGCTGCGTGCGCAAGGTTTCTGAGCACGAAGCTTGTGTGCACAGCCGAGAGGTGATGTAGCTGTATGCAAGCGACCACGCTCTGCAAATCTAAGTGTGATACTACATGTCAGTTTAAACTGCGAAACTTTAGTTTCGCAGTTTAAACTTCAAAACTCATGAGTTCGTCAGTTTAAACTGAAAAACTCCCGAGTTCGTCAGTTTAAAGTGCAGAACAGTTTCACGGTTTAAACTGACGAACTCGTGAGTTTTGCAGTTGTAACTGCGAAACTAAAGTTTCGCAGTTTAAACTGACATGTACTAGTACTAGTATCACACTTAGATTTGCAGAGCGCTCCAGAAGCAGATCGTGTTCAGTGTGCACGCCTTTCGCTCCAGCCGTGCCCGTGTGTCGCACAGTCTGCGCACGCGCGCGAGCGGCGCACAGGTCGCGCACACGGTGCGCACAGATCCATTTTATCACGGGCAACGCTGAAAATTCACGTGCGGTGCCCTTTTTGCATATTCAGGGGAGTACAAAATCCCTAGGGATATTGTACTCCCCCAGGGGAGTACAAATTCCCTAGGGATTTTGTACTCCCCATATATAGGGGAGTACAAATTCCCTAGGGATTTTGTACCCCCCATATATAGGGGAGTACAAATTCCGTAGGGAATTTGTACTCTCCCCCCTCGAGAGGGGGGAGTACATTATCCCTTAGGGAATTTGTACTCCCCGTGGAGTGCAAAATCCCTTAGGGACCATGTACTCCCCCCTCTGGAGAGGGGGGAGTACATTATCCCTAGGGAATTTGTACTCCCCGGGGAGTACAAAATCCCTTAGGGATATTGTACTCCCACTTCTCGAGGGGGGGAGTACATTATCCCTTAGGGATATTGTACTCCCTGGAAGGGGGGAGTACAATGTCCCTAGGGAATTTGTACTCAGGGGGCACGTATCCCTGGGAGTAAGGATTCCCTGTTACACCGGTATAACGGGAAGGTTCACGGCCGGGGCCGTCGCGCCTCGGCCCGCCCCGCCCCGCCCCGCCCCGCCCCGCCGCTCCTCGCGCGACATGGGGGGCGTATGTGTGGTGCGGCCGTGTACCTCGTGGACGGCGAGTGAAGGACAGCGTAGTGGGAGGAGACAGCTCTCCTCCTGAGGTCTCCACGAGCATCCGATCAGCAGTCAATCTAACAGCTGGAAAGGCGCCTGCGAGCAGATCGATCTTGAATAATCGTCTATTACGCACCCTGAAAGCGTTTGCGCAACAACACATCGATCGATCTAATTTTGGTAGTGTGTGTGTGTTGGGTTTCACGGTCCTCCCTCTCCTCCTCCTTCGTCCCTCGACTTGGCAATGTTTGCTCCCCCCCCCCCCCCCTCCCCTTCTCTTTTCTTACAATCCAAAGCCGCGAAGCCCAGCGTAGCCCCCGGCCCGGCCCGGCTCCAGTCCTGTTCAAGGTCACGACCGCTCACAGCCCGGCCCGCAGCCCGAGCCGCGCGGAGGCAAATTGCCGGGCCTCGCCAAGCCACACGCGGAGCTTAGGCCCTACCAGTAGGCACGGGGAGGTAATCGCCCGACGAATTTTGCTTTATTCGGCGCACCGCCACGCCACGCCCACGCGAGTCGTTACATCGTTTGGACGAGCGGGTAGTTGTGTATGTGGGTGGGCGCGCCGAGCTGAGCCGAGCGGCAGGTCCGCGGGAGGCGGGGAAAAAAAATAAATTACACCCAAATATTTTGTGAAACTCGCCCAAATCGCGTGCGTGACGACGATCAGTAGTCGGTCCCAGTTTCGAGGCGTGAGACCGCTTAAGGTTCACCCGTTCCTTCCTTTTCTTTTTTGGTTTTTGTTGTTTTTGTTACTTGCAAGCGGGTGGGGTTGGGGAGATTCTTTATAAACGAGGTTTAGCTCGAAAGTACGGAATGACGATATGGGAACATATATAATTTTTCATCTACTTACTGGTAGGCCGAGTGACAGATGTTTTTTTTTTTTTGCGTCGGAATCATGCTGCAAGTCTTGTCTACAAGAAAATGTCTGTTTTTGTTTTTGTTTTTTTCGGAGAAAGGCTGAACTTTTAGAAGAAGCAATCTGAGAAAAACTCTTCAGATTTTGATGAAATCTTTGAGAATAAAAAATCTTATTTTTTTACATTTTTGTGGAAATAAACTCAAAGAAATTTTCCTCACATTAAAGGGTGTGACTGCATGTCGCAGATACTTTCCGCGATCGCAACCGCACACCTGCACCGCGGGTCTTCCGTCTCCCTCGCACGCATGCGACAGGTGCCGTTTTTACTCGTCCTCGCCATTTGCGGGGCGAATGGAGCGGTCCAATGTATCAAAGAGATCCTCTGTGTCAACACGTCCGCCCCCCACTTCCCCGCCCCGTCGAACACTGTTTCAAACGAAGAGGAAGAAAAGGTGTCGACATGGTCGAACGGTCTGCCACCTGGACTGCCCCCGTCCAGGAACGCCAGTGGGCCGCACGTCTCGGCGGGATGAAGTGTGGAAAAATAATGGGACGTTTATTGATGCCCTCTCGCTTTTGCGTCCCGGGCTTTTGTTTTGTTTGTAGAAAAATAAAATACGTGACGGCAAATTGTCTTGAGAACGATTTCGCATTAGTCCTTGTCTAGCCACCGCGCGCCTGAAATATTGTGTGTTGCTGGGTACAAGCCTTTGCGTGGGCTTTCACACCACACGCGGCCGGCGGCCCGCTGACTTGGTCTCTGAGGTTTTGCATCTCTCTCTCTCTCTCTCTCTCTCTCTCTCTCTCTTCTTACACGCATGGAGATGGAGTTGCTACATTGAACAAGAGGCGAGGGTTAAAATGTGACACGGTTCAGCAGAAGAAATAATCTTCTCTGTGTCTCAATTTTCTTTATCCGCACTGCTGTCAAAAGCATAAGTTTCTGTTGGCGTACACTCTTCTGTTTTATTGCCGTAATGGAATGGACGACGAAGTGACGAACGCTTCTCTGCGTATCGATATGGTGTGTAATAGCCCGCCAGCACGAGAATGGGTGAGAGGGAGAGCGAGGGGGGCGGAGTTGGGGGACAATGTGAAGGGGAAGGGGGGGCGAGGTGTTCTGCCGTTATTAAGCCTGCAGATTGTAGTTATTACACCGCACGGCCCCGGGGGAAGAAGCGTTTAGCCTGACTGATGCCTCTAGTGTGCCGCGGCACGCACCAAGTTTGTCTCAAAAAAATTGCAATGCGCTCTTCGGGAAACGCTACCTCGCATCACCCGCGTCTCAGAACTCGCCGTGAACTCGTTTTATTTAATTTTTTCTGTGCTCGCCTGTGGGCTTTTACCTGCGAATAGCGCCTCCCACCTGGTCTCTATAGGCAGCCCTCATGGCGCATAGCCGGACGCAGAGCCTTCGCCAGCTTTCTACCTGAGAGGTCGCAGGAAATACGTTCACATCATGTCGATGTTGGGAGAGTTCGATTATTTTTAGATAAAAATTCTTCTGCAATATTCGCGCTTTAAGTTGGAAATGTCCGTCGACGCGGACGTGTCGTGCGCTATCCGAGTCCAGACTGGCCCGGACCGCCCGGCCTGGGGCCCGGCCCGGCCCTCGGTCAGACCACGACATCGCGTGTGCCGAACCAGTTGCATCTGCCGCCCCGCTCCGCTCGCAAAATGATCTCGGAGAGAAACGCTGCCAGCGACCTCTGTACATGCAGCGCGGAGAGGCAGGTAATCAAGCCATCGGCTCTCATGGTCAGGCGTTGCGTCGCGTCTCCCCGCTAAAGAAAAGGTGGAAATGAAATCTTCGTGGCTTGTCGCCATGCAAGTAAAGTGCAATGCTAAAGTTCCACGAGCATGGTTACTCCCCGAGAAAGAAAACCTTTTCTTTGCAAAGGGCGCGGCATGAACATTTGCGTGATATTAATTTTTCTTCTTATTTTTTAATGTGTTTTTTATTATTATTTTTGCTGGACTGGACACCTCATGCAGAGCACGTTACAGCCGGATTATGCAATGAGGGCAGCTTGTACATCTACTCTCTCTCCCTCCCTCCCCCTCCTCTCCCAGGAGACAAGGACGGGAGTTGAGTTCGTTACCCCTTGTGGGCTCATCAGCTCGTAATTACTCACTTTTCTACACGGGGTATGGACAGCGTGAGTGCAGTGGTCGCAGTCTGACCAAGAACTCTGAATGATTAAATGATGACGTACACAGGCAGAATATCTGCCGTTCAAGTTGGCGCTAAATACAATGTCTGACTATTGGGGTGAAGGTGAAAACTTTGAGGATCTCGTTTTTTGAAGAATTCTCGGATTTTGAGGATGTCTTCTCCGTATATGAGGGAATTCTCCCCATTTTTGAGGTGGCCTCCTCCAAAGTTTGGAAAGATTTACGCAAAGAAGTCCCTTATAAGGTTTCCCCTTTTTCATGTTCTAAAAAAAAATAAAATATTATCAGACATAATTTTGAGCGAATAAAACACCCTCCCTGAGCCTTTTAACGTTTTATAGTAATTAATCCCTTCTCATTCTAAATCCAAACCTCCTGTGCTGACAGCTGGCTCGCTCACATAACACCGTCTGCCTCCTCTATCTCGAGACTATCTTCATCTTGACGTCTTTGGACATCCTCCTCCTCCGCTTCAAGTTTCTAGTCCGCGGCTCATTGTGGAGGCGCGCACAGCGGGACGTCCACCCGCCCGTCCGTCCGTCCGTCCGTCCGTCCGTCCGTCCGTCCGTCCGTCCGTCCGTCAAGTTGTAAATGTCTAAAACTGCACCAGTCATGGCGGCAAACGGTCCCCGGGCCGGGCCAGTGCTGGGCCAGCCGGCCGCTGTGCGCCTCTCATCCTCTTGCTGGCCGGGCCGGGCCGGGCCGGGCCGGCGGCAGCGACTCGTAATGTCATGTCTTCCTTCTGCTCTTGGCTCGCATACTCGCATGTTTGCTCCTAGTTGGCCTGAGCCGGCGAGCTGAGCTCTTCATTTAGCGTGCGCTCGGCGGCGGCGCCCAGTCACCCACACCACACGCCCGCGCCGGACCGGGAGGGAGGAAAAATGCAGGGAAAGAGGGGGAGGGGGGGTAAAACTTCCATATGTGCCGAAAGAAAAGCGCGCGCCCGCGCGCTCAGCCAGGCGCGGCTCCCTCCTTGCGCTTATGACGCGTTCATCACGAATATATTGCGTTTCAAATGTCGTTCCCAGTTTTAATAAAAACTACTGAATATTAAGCGGTGCGCTGTTGGAACGTTTCTTGCTATACTGGTTTAGATTAGCTGACGTCTTAACCATTCACATTAGTTTGTCGGTGTTTCTGCGGCGTTAGTAGCCTGCCTGTGATCAGCATAAAGATTTTTTTTTCGGAGCTGGTCGAGCTGACTCCGTTGCCGCGCTGTTCGAGCTTAGCTTTCAGAGCCTCGCGACTAAGCTGTCTGTGCTGAGCCGACACACCTTGACGAGTTTGTGACACTGCCAGAACTCACGTCGTCGTATCAAGCAGAAGTCGTGTTGAAGTTGATCCCGGCCCGCCAGTGCTCTATGGCTGGGGAGACGCAGCGGTCTCGCTTCCGGCGACAAAGGTTGCGGGTTCAATCCCTGTCCGGTGGATGACGCCAGCGGAACGGGACGGGACGCCCCCGCGGCGCCACGACGCCACGCCGCGAGTTGTCAGCGCGCGAGTCCGCGAGGCGCCTCGAGATTGAGCATCTCGACGCGTGGGCGAGCATGCGGGGCGGGGCGGGCGGCGGAGGGGGCTAAACGGAACGCTTACTTTCGTCTGGCGCGCCCCGCCACGCCCCGCCCCGCCCCGCCACGCCCTGGTGCGCGCCTCGCCACACCCGAGGCCCTGTGCTGCCCGCCCGCGATCTGCCGTATACTCATTCTCTGCGACACCCACACTGTGTCTGTGGGTCATGAATGCAGTCCAGAAATTACCACGTCAGAAAAATTAAATCATTTTTTTGTTTCATAAAGTTGGGTTATGTTGGCTGGGATACACGGTGAAATGAAAGGCGAGGAGCTGATGAATTGCAGAACCCCAATACCCTTACACTACTGTAACTTTGAGGGGCGTGGAAATGTGCCACGCGCCACTTTTCGTATTCGCCTTTTGTTCAGCAGGCCAGATGTGTACCTCACTACTCGTACCCAAACTCGCTGAGCCACACCTTTCTTGGTAGGTGCCTGGCGCCCGAATTGCGGCCTACAGTCCATACTGCAACTTTAGTGGTCGTCCGAATTCGGCCGTACTCGGTCATGGCTTTGTTCCCTCGCCAGTGGCCCCTCTGAGTCCCGCCCTACCGTGTAAACGACGCCTGTCTGACAGTGTACTTTCTTTTTTTGTTTCAGGTAAGCGTGGCCAACGTTACGGTTCTGGACACGACTCTTGCCTGGTGTCCCCAAAATTAAATGCCATCTGCTCGTTGGGTAAGCGCAACCTGCAATTAAATTCCCTCGCGGGCAACGGAAAAAAAAGTAAGAATGTTTTGCGCTATTTAAACCCGATGCCATGCAGCCGCGGAAGTCGGGAGGGCTGGGCGTAATGAATGCGAGCAGCATTGATCCATTCTGACTATTAACGCCTACTAGCCTTACTGCCCCTGCCACTCACCACCCACAATCCCCTCTCCACTCTCTTTCGGCAATCGATCGACCGCGAAATTGCAATTAAAATGTGGGTCAAGCTAGTTGTAATAACTTTGGTCGGGGGTGAGAGCTTAATGATCTCTCCCCCTCTCCCCGTTTTCCTATTCCCCCAACATCGCGTCTCTTCAAAAATAATTTGCATGGAAAGTCGGCGGAATAACGCCCCTCTTCTATGAGATTGGTTTTGAAGCCGACCACTGGGTACCTTGTGGCGTGTATTACAGTCCCCTTCTACATTTCTAACTTCTGTGAGTTTTAAGGAAAAGGAGAGGAGGGGATTGCAATTAACCTCGAACTCTCACCCAAGTGTGATGCGCGACCGAGATTTTAATCAGCTACGGCTTCACAGAAAATGATATCTCAATTTGAGAATTTTGCTATCTTGCTGGAGTTTTTCATTCAGATCATGTCGCAGCCACAGTTTTCAACAGCGTCGCGACGAGCAGGGGGGGGGGGAGACACCGTACAACACCGTACGCTCTCGGCGTGCGGCGCTTACATTGAGGCTCAATAAACGGATAATCGGCTATTGAGTGATCGAAGCGGGTGCCATGCACCCAGTGCGATGACTCCCTATCCCACCTCTCTCCTACTCTTTCTCTCTCTCTCTCTCTCTCTCTCTCTCTCTCTCTCTCTCTCTCTCTCTCTCTCTCTCTCTCTCTCTCTCCCCCCCCTCGTGCACTGTTTCTTCCCCTCTCCCTCCTTCCGGCTGGATGCGATGCGATGCCTCATGCTCCTCTTCGCCTCGCGGACTGATCGTGCGGTGGATGCGCGCCGCCGTGCCGGCTGCGGGGCTGGGCTGCTCCACAATATAGCGCGGCCTCGGCTAAAGTGACGCCGGCCATTGTGACCCTCGTCACAAGTCGGCGGTGTTATGTTATCATTGGCATACGGAGCATATAGGCTCCGCTCCTCCTCCAGCCAGCTGTGTCAATGAATGCAATGCTCCTGCCACTCCTGCCTGCCCGCCGCCCTGTTTTGTGTTCCTTTCTCCCTCTCTCGATATCACGCACCTCCTTGTCCTCCTGCCCCCGCCGCCGCCACGGCTCTCCACCCGCAGCCATCTTGAGGAGGATTCCGCTCGCAGGGAATTTGAATTGATAACGTCCGTCATCAGCGGGTCAAAGTATCCGACTTGAAAAGACGGAAGTATATCACTGACAAGTAGCCTTCACCGCGATTAAGCTCATTATGAAATTTTTCCGGTGTCGCTGTGAAGTCACAGTGATGGCGCGGGTGCGCCTGTGTGAGTGTGTGTGGCAAGAACGGCACTAACCGACAATGAGGCGTTCGGCGGATCGGAAAACGAATGCATCAGCCACGCAGCTCTCCACCGGCACCGGCACCAGCCGGGCATTACCATATTTAATTAGCTGGTTAAGGGAAAGCGTGGTGGCGGCCGCGGCGCGGGGCGGCGCAGGGTCACGCCGCGGGAAGTGTTGCCAAAGTCCTAAAGCCGCCCAGTCGACTTGTTTGCGCCCAAAACAAAGTTCTGCTCTTGATTCAGGAACATTTAACCTCACAAATTTTTTTTTAGAACAAAGTTCGGAGGATGCAAGAAATTTGGCATAGCTGAAAGGTACTTTTCATGAGCACGAAGTTAGAACTCCAAAAAATTGAGAACATTGCCAGCCGGGTAAACGGTGAACGCGTTCTCCATGAATGTGTGAAAGGGAGAGGGAGGAAGGGGGAGGGGGTGAGAGAGAGAGAGAGAGAGAGAGAGAGAGAGAGAGAGAGAGAGAGATATGGAGCGTACGCAATTGGTCGGCATTATTGACGGCCGTGTACTTTGGCGATGCGGAAATGGAAGTCTGCCGGGGTTGGCTGTATGTATGAAGTTCGTCGAGCACGCGTGTCCCCCCGCCTCCCCCTCCGACCGGCTGGGTGTCCAGCTTTCGGGTCCGTCGGGTCCGATTTCCACGCCGCACTTGGTCTAAATGTTTTGCCTCAAGTGCCACAATATGATTCGCCACATGCAGCGGGGAGGCGGAGGGAGACATTGGCGCGCGTTCGCCACGGCCCTCCTGGGCCCTCCCCCTTCCTGTTCCCGTAATAAAAGGAGGGGTGGCGGAGTGTACGGGAAGCGAGGGCGGGGCGGGGCGGGGCGGGGCGGGGCGGGGCGGGGCGGGGCGGGGCGGGGCGGGGCGGGGCGGGGCGGGGCGGGGCGGGGTGCGGTCCTCGGGGGTCCAAGGCGATATTTGCTGGTTTAGCACGCACCCGGAGCGTGGAATCGCGTGCCCATTGGCGGGGTCACATACATTCGCATGGGGTGTTCGAGCTTGTGTTGTGACCTTTTCTGCGTTCGTCTGCTGGAGTAGTTTTAGCAGAGCATTTTGTCGAGAGGAGGCCGTCGCTCGCCCCTCGCGCCCCCGCCCCCCTCCACGTGCCCCGGCACTGCAGGACGACGCCCTCGGCTAATAAACGTCCGGAGGAATTACACCAAGATACATCAGGAAGCTGCGGCCCGAAGAGCGCGACCCCTCGGGCCCGAGCCCCGAGCCCCCCGCAAGGACTGCGGAGGGTAGGGAGTGGTGGGGGTATAGTGCCTCTCTTACCCCTAGCCTTTCCCCACGACAGCTTACGGGCCACTTTGATGAGTGCATTTCCACTCTTCCCTCATGTATAGTGGTTTTCGTAACTTGCTTTTCATTAGGTTCATTCCCCTTTTAATTTTCTGCTCGTCTCCTGCTCTTGTGCTTCCGTTTGTGCGACGGAAGGGAGGCAGTGGTGGGGTCATGGAAGTAGAATAGTGAGCAAAAGGGAGAGGGAAGGGTGCCTGACCCGAGGTCCTTGTCTTTCTTTTGCTCGTACGACGGAACAGGACAATTTTCGCGTACAGCTACCGCCGCCGCCGTCGGTTTGCTGAGCTAAGGGCGGACGGCTTCACTGCCTGCAACTCATTTAACCTCTCTCTCTTTTTCTCTCTCTCCCTCTTCTCAGCCGGCCCTTCTATCCTTTTCTCTCTCGTGACAAAGACAGGACACACTGGCGGCGTCTCGGAAGACGGCTGCCGGGGGGAAATGGTCGCACGTACAATGGGAGGGTTTCCGGCGGGCAAAAAGTCGTGAGTTGGGACTCACACTGGTGGACGCCTGGGCCAGCCGGGAAGGGCTGGCCTGGGCCGCCCTGTCCGCTTTGCTCTCTCGTCCCGGAAGTGGCAAAAGGGGCCCATGATGCCCTATAAAGCGCTTCCGTTCTTGTAAAGCGCGCGGGCATTTTTTTTTTTGAATGGGCTATGCAAAGCGCGCCTATCAGCTCTCCCTGTCCGCTAACTGGAAATTTACTTGAACTATTGCGTGTGTACAGCTTCGACTGCGCATGCAACCTACCATGTAAAAAACAGCTCCTGAAAGCCGTCTTCCTGCCGGGAGGTTGGGTGTGGGTAGTACTTACCCTTTACCTTGGCATCATTTCCAAAGCGCCACTTTATTCCCCTTAGCATTGCGCGTCGGCCAGTGGAGCACGACGATGCGTCATCGTCTCTCTCTGTTTCTCATTCGCTCGCTCTCTCTCTGTTTCTCGTGGACGATGGTCGCTTACCTTCTCGCGTGCGACAAAGGCGGAGGAGGAAACGAGTGCAATCGCAAGCCAATGATAGTGCATCGCTAATTGAATGATCTGGTTCCATGCGACTGCCCAGCGTCAGCGTCTTCTGTTCGCTCTGGCGGTCTCTCTCCTGTGCCGTGGTTAGAGAGAGAGAGAAGGTATGTGGAATCGATTCGGACGCCCACCACGCGACGCTCATACGGACCGAATGAGTGGCACACGTCCGTGTTCACTCGTGCGTTACAGAGCTGCCGGTCTCTCTTTCTCTCTCTCTCTCGCTCGCCCCGCCCCAACGTTGTTTCGTCTGATGACAAACGCAGTCCGCTGTCCATCAGACGGGAACCCGCAGAACGCCGTGGTCACCGCAGGAAGCAGGGCGCTGATCCGGCAGCGGTACAGCTCTCCAGGGGCTTGTCGGGGGAACATGTCAGCCGTCTTTAAAAAAAAAGTTTGCTCCGACTCTACAGACTGTCTGTAAATGGCACCAAACTTGACTCCCATTAGATTCCTTTCGCAAACTTGAAAGAAAATTGAACTTATGGGGTATGTTTAAAACGAAGGGGTCTTGCAACTCCACGTCTCCCAGCGCACACTGGATTGCTTACATTGCCATAGTGCCCGTGTAATCTTTGGCTTTTCTAAAGCAGCAAGTACGCCTTTGTCACCGGGTTTTGTGGAGAGCCAGGGCTGGTATGCACCGGATTCGCGTAAGTTGAGTACGCGCCCTCGACTTGCACGGTGCAGCATGCTGACTCGGGATGTGGCACGCGCCACACTGCCCCTCCTTCATGTTTCGTTGCTGCTGCCGCTCTGAGTTCAATTAAAGCACACCTGTACCGTTCCTTATTGGCGGGGACGCGATTGAAATGTACCGCGCCGGACTGAGCTTGAACTAACGGGAGGTGAGTGAGTGCATGTGTGTGTGTGTGTGTGCGCGCGAGCGACGCGAACCTCAATTGGCATTGCCGGCACGGCACTGCACAGCCTGGGGCCACTTTGTGTCGCGTGCCGGTGTACGTGCCACAGCAGGTTGCCTATTTCCCGCTGCGCAGACTGCTGGAACTTTTTTTTTTTCGATTAATCAATTAAAATAAAGGTATTGGCGACACGCATCTAGAATATATTCAGCGTAGCAGATTTTCGCATTTTGAGTAGTCCCGAGGGGGAAACAACACTGAATGTTTTGTACCCCTTGTAACTCAGAAAAATTCAGAGAAATGCCGAAAAATACGTAAAAATTCTGAGGAGTTCTGAACAATGGTGAAATTCTGGAAAAATGACTAAAATTCTCAAAAATGTCAAAAAATCCAAGCAAAAATTGCAAAACAATTCAACCAAAATACAGAAAATTCGCTAAAACTGTACATAAAAATTGAGTGTTTCCCCCTGGTAAATTCCTCTTATTGTTTCGAGCAGCACGCATTTTCTGAATCTTACAAATGAGTACGTGCCTGGTACGCGTAGTGTTGAACACTCTGGACTTGTGAGTGCCCCCTTTCTCTCTCTTTCTCTCTCTCGCTCGGGGGCTTTCTCCCCTGGTTCCGCCCCCGTATTTAATGAGTGGAGTGCATAGCCTCGTTAGCGGTGCGTCTCTGCTGCGCATGCGCTGCCGTGAGCCGCACCGCTACCCGGCCGGGGGAAGTCCCTCCAGCGGGGAAAGGGATACTCTTAGGGGCTCAGTGTCGATTCAGAAACACAGTCGACGTCCACTGTAGAAAAAGAATTAATATCTGAGCAGAATAGAAGCTACTGATTAATCACGGGTGCACACCGGCGCTCTCTTTTGTCGAGATACCACCAGCTGGATTGAAAGGGATTCACGTGAATCCAATGGTAATAACAAAGAACGATAGAGAAAGAAATGAAAATGTCTGGCATCGGACGTTGTGGGTTTCGAGTTTGAGAAGAGAGCAGTGCATAATAAAACCTCTAGGCCTCCACCCCCGCGCCTTCTCGTGTTTATCAGCAGTTGATTAGGTTTGCACAACCAGTCAGCTTGTCTGCTGCCGTACTTTATTTTTTATTTCTTTGCCCGCTGTCATTTTTTTTTAAGGCGTATCGCTGCAAGGACCCTTTGGTAATTTATGCATTGCAGCCGGCTGTCGCCCGGCGCGGCTGGCGTCCGTTCAATCAAACTGGAGCAGCGGAAGAGCAATGAGTTGGATGCAAACGCCTCGCCGTGTAATTGGTATCGCCTTTAATGGAGGACCCCTCCGTCTACTAGAGGGCGATTGGCGTTGACTTTATGATCAGCATCGAGTACAAAGGATGTGGATAGTGTGCACCTGAGTATGAGGCACATGAGGGAGACAATGTAAGTTTATTTTAGAAAATAAGGACGGAAAACGTTATTTGTTGAGGCAAATGGGAGAGTAACTTTTCTCTGGGCATCATGCTGCTGCTGTTCTCAGTAGTAGTTAATGTCCGCTTGTCAGAAGGAGCCAGCAAAACAGGCCGTTGTCTGTGACGCTCGACAAGGGTAGGAAGAGTTGACGACCAGGTACAACCAAAGGGGAAACAAATCTGAAATTTTTGTGCACCTCGTCATTTAGAAAAATTCGGAACAAGCTATAAATATTCAGAACAACTCAGGAAAAAATAACAAATTCAGCAAAAATTCAGGAAAATTTACAAAAATTCTGTTTAAATTCACCGAAAAATTCCAAAAATTGCTCAAAAATTCACAAAAATTTATAAAAATTTCACTAAACGTGTTCACTAAAATTCAGACTTGTTTTCCCCTCGGGCACAACACACTGCACGGAGGACAGAGAACGCGGAACAGTACAAGCGCTCAGATGCGAGACGGGTGAGCAACAAATTCTTTCGCTATTTGCCGTTCGACAAGGGAGAAAGACAGGCGCAGACAGACAGTTGCACTCTCTATTACGTTTTCTATTTATAATTTACTTTACCGTTAGCTGATTAGGAAATGCGACGCTGCGGGTGTGTGGGCGAAAGGGGTTAGACGTGTCAAGCCGCAAAGGGTTAACGCAGCGAAACCTAAGGAAGCTAACAAGCCGCGGAGGAGGACCTGGACCTCCCAAGCGGAGCAGCCTCCTGTGGGCCCGCTCGCGCCCTCCCGCCTGACCCCACGGGGAGGGGGGGGGGGGCAGGGGGCAGGAACCATGTGGAAGCCGCAGGCCGGGCCTCACAAGGCTGCGGTGTGCCCGCGCTCGCCCTTCTCTAGAGCATCTGTGGAGTTTGCTCTCGTCGAAAAAAATATGGCCGTTATTGTCTTTCTCCCAGCTTAGCGTGGGAAATGCAATGTGACATAGGACGCATTAGTCTGCGGCAGTGCTGTTACCGACTTATTCCGAAGAGCGCGCTTTCCTCGCCCTGCCTCTCTCTCTCTCTCTCTCTCATGGGCTTCGGTGGTGTATAGGTGCGAGAGAGACACAGCGAGCAGAGCGCGCTCTCTTCGGAATACGTATTCCGGAATACGTACTGGAGTGGCGGGCGGGGCGGGCGGTCCCTCGGGGCGAGGTGGGGCACCTGCGCCGCGCCTGGCTGCGCCGCTGTGTCGAGCCAAACAGGACCGGTGCCAAAGCCACTGCGGCGTGCATCTCTACAACGCGCGCGGGCCGGGCCGGGCCCAAGTGCCCCGCGCACCGCGGCTCCAGGAGTAGCGCGGATATTATTTCAGCGGTGTACCCGTCACTCGGCTTTTGCAAAAACGTTGTGCTGCCGACTGAGGAGCTTCGTGCGGCGAGTAGAAACCGTTCGTTGCGTAAGGTATATTTGCGTTGGAGCTCCCGCCGAGAATGTTACTAAGCTCTGATTTACAGTGTCGCCAAGCAAGGGAGTGTAGTATACTTGTAAGCTAGTTTAATTATGGGGATGAGAAGGAGAGGGAACAAGAGATGCAAGAGAAGAGGGGGAGGGAAGGGGCAGAGACCGGCAATTATCCTATGACAGCAGCAGTACGCTTGTTGGTCGCTCGTTTTGTTTCTGCGATGGCTGTGATCGATATGGAAGCCTGTTGTGTTCGCAGAATCCAGGGCCGCAAGTTTCGGTGTTCCGTGTTCTCCAAATCAGTTACTGTTGCAAATGTATAGGTGTGTTAGTGTGTGTGTGTCTGTCTGTCTTTGTGTGTGTATACACCTTTACGTTCACTTCGGTTTGTAGGAAGAGTAGTGAGGGAGGAGTATGGTGAGAGTTAACAGGGGACCAACTCACTTTTTTCACAGAGAGTTTTTACTCGTTGCTTTTATTGTGTCTGACCAAAGCAACAGAACGTGTAACAGCGCGGGGTGGGGGCAGAGCGGAGCGGGGTGGGGCGCGCGGGCAGGCGGGCGGGTCCACCCACCTCTGTCGCGGTGTCCGCCCTCGGCAATGCCAAAATGCGCCACGCCCCGCCACGCCCCGCCACGCCCCGCCACGCGGCCCCGGACATAGTGCCGCGTCTAATTGACATTCGATAGGCGTTCGATAAGCCCACGCCACTTCGTATTCTAGCCAGTCGGTCGCCAACCCTAGCCTTCTGCTGAAAAATAAATAAAATAAATGCAGCTGCAGTGGTGGAAGATTTTTAGGCAACGGAGTTGCCTTCTAAAATCGCTGGAAAACGTGCGTGTTTTGTTTCATATGGCCCCTTACGACAGAAAAAAATCTGCTGAAGGGAATTCGATGATATTAAGCATACATTTAGAATGTAATCTAGTACATTCGATTCTGAAGTCTAGTTGAAATCTGTATTGCAGAAATTTTGTAAATTTGAATTGAAATTCGAGTTTCTATGGTAATGCTCGACTCGTCAGGCAAAATGAACAGGGGAAGGGGATATTTTTTCGTGGAGGGGGTAGGCCGAGACGAGCCAACACGGAGCGAAAGAGAAACCTCTAAGGTCTGCGTTCAAACAAAGCCAGCCTTTAGTTTCGAGCGCAAGAATGAGATAACACCACTGAAATTCGCACGTGACCACCGTACTGCCTTCTTTAAAACTACTTCAGTTTTACTGAAACTTGCCCCGGTTCTGCCAACTAAATGTGTGCCTCAAAGAATGAGTTCCAATCGTAACGTTATGAGAGCAGTGATTTTTTTTCATTTTATTTGGTTGGCATGTTGTGTCAACAACGCGAAAGCAGGCCAAGCATGTCCGCCATTGCCGATGGCTGATGTGCCCACCTCGCGACTTTAAATCATTTTTTAAAGTTATCGAAACGTTGACAAGGCGAACTGAATGCGTAAATAGTAGTTTTATACCTGCGGAAAACGGTTTGGTAAGTTTGACTTCGATCTGGTGAGCAGAATTCTTGAAATGATGTACATTTACGTGTACCATTTTGTGTAAACAACGCCTTAACTCCGCGTTTTCCCAATAGAGCGCACCCCCGCCGCGGCCGCGGCGCGCTTGCCCGCTGGTCCTTCGCGTACCAGCGGTATTAGGTAGGGCCCCGGTTCGCCCCTTCCGCGCGCCCGGTAGAGGGGAGGTTATTGTTGACGTTCTCCTCCGGCCGTGACCTCGCCGCCCAATTTTTGCCGTCAGAAGGAGAGCTTTCTTTTCTCCTGCTCCTGTCGATTAAATGTCGGCCGAACTGTCGGAGAGTATTCATTTCTTGAAACCCGCCTTATCAATTCAAATTTAGAATTATTAAGCCACTATCTTGACTATCGTAAACTAAACAAAACCAGTCGGTCTTCTTACAGTCTTATTCAACACTCACAATATTTTATTTTAGTTATAGAAACTCCGTTGTCTACCAGGATTTCGTGAAATCGTATTTTTTTTTTCTAATACCGTGACTAATTGTGGAGATGTAAAATTTTTAAATGTTTCCAAATAATCTTCGTTTTCTGTACTTTCCTTGGCAAACTTTTAAGAGACGAACCTCTTTATAAAGTAAGGTGGGAGAAAAATTAAAAACAACAAAAAAAAATTTCGCTGGAAGCAAAAGTCCGCCACTAAGCCTGCCTGTGGAGGGCGCGGTGCAGCCCAGGGGGTTGATGAAGAGGGAGAAGGGCGAGGCCGGAGAGAGAGAAAGACGTAAGAAAAGCCTCTTCGGAACAGGCTATTCGTTTTCACGGCAGAAAGCGGCGCTGCGGGGGCGTGGCGTGGCGCGGCGGGGTGGGCCGCACTGATGTGGCTAATTAATCCCAGAGGGTATCACGCCCCGTAACATTGCCCCGCCCCGCCCCGCCCCGCGCTGACCTGCGGGACGCAGCCCGCGTCCGCTGCGCCCTCTCCTGGGCCGGTGTGGGGCTCCGCTTCGCTCTGCCTCTGCGCAAAGCGACAGACGCGTTGTACGGTGTCGATGCCAGAGTTTTCATTTCGGTACTCGACAGGACCCGAACCGCGTCTAAATACGGCATGTGCGCACTGCTAAAAATTTATTGTGATATCCTAGCACTTCCTATCGATACGGAACGATTGTGAAATCCCAACACTGCTCTGTAATCAAAAAAGAACCCTTTCGCTGCCTCAAACTGAAATATTTTGTCGGCCAGTCGACCATATTTTTGAAGGCAGTCTATTTTAAATACATAGGACAGTTGGAATTTCCTTAAGAGTTCTGACTAAAATACAGAGGCCAGTTGTTATTTCCCTGAGAGTTCTGGTTAAAATTCAGAGGGCAGTTGTAATTTTCCGAAGAGTTCTGGCAACTTTTTTCACAATAACAGAGGTGCTGTGAATTTCCAACATTTTTTTTCACAGTGCGAGCGAGATACTGCGGAATCCAGTTCGGGTCCAGGATATTCAGGACCCAATCGGAATGAAA
>JAHWGI010000101.1:92500-185000 GCA_029379305.1 Frankliniella fusca | reverse complement strand
ATCCACTTTTTTCTTCCTTTTTGCTTTCAGGAAATCACACACCACCATCGTTACCTCCCTCGAAGTGTGGTGGTATTTTTTTTTATCTCCCGCTAAAACGTTTGTCTTTTGAATAACTTTTTGGCGGGCGAGCGACACCTGAGATAAGGGATGAAGGGTCGCGCTGCGTTGCGAAAGTGACCAGCGCCGCGCCGCGTGCGAGCGAGACGCGAGCAGACCGTGGCAGAGACGGAGCGAGGAGTCTTATCTCTCGCTCTCTGTCTCTCCTCTCTCGTTTCGTTTCTCTCTCTCTCGCTCGCACGACAGGCGCGATACGCGCCCCGACGGGCAGTCGGTATAAAGCGGGGCACGACACGGGGGGGACTTGTCCATCGCGCTCTGCGCGGGGCTGTTGCGGGAGAGAGAGAGAGAGAGAGAGAGAGAGAGAGAGAGAGAGAGAGAGAGAGAGAGAGAGAGACAGAGACAGAGAGATTGTGGTGCAACCTGCAGCCGCAGCACGTCCAGTCCACCAGCTTTGACTGAAGAGCCAAGTCGCTTGTCGTGCGGTCGCGTCGGGCAGGTGAGAGGGCCTCCCCTATCGGAGTTCCATCGCCCGCCACGCCCCACAACGCCCCGCCGCCGCAGCCGCACTCCTGTTTACCTATGTCAGGGGTCACTCTCTCTCTCTCTCTCTTTTTTTTTTCTCCACTCTGCTGAAAATATCAGAACTGCGGCGCTGTTGTCGGTAAACCTCAAGTATCGACGTCCGCACCGGATGCAAACGTATACGTCACGTTTGTCTCACAAATGCGTTTGCACGCGCCTGCTCGCGTGCGTGAGTGTATGCGTGTGTGTGTGCGTGTGTGCAGTTCACATAAGTCTGGTGCCGCGGACACTCCTGCCGCCGAAGCCTTGTGATAGATCTCGCATGTAGACGGGCTGGTCTTGGAGGCTTTACAAGCACCGGCCGGCAGCGTCCTCGATATCCGTGCCACCGCGCGGTGCTCCCTGCGAGTGATTGAACACATTCATGTGGACGGTGTATGTGCGTGTGTGTATGTGTGCGCGCGCGCCCGTGGGTGAAACATCTCTCCGCCGCTGCAATGAGCCGTCACACTTATACACACACACACACACACACTCACGCATTCCTGCCCACCGTATGAATGATGTGCGTAGGTGCGGGTTGCCCCGGTCAGCAGTGCCGCCCTGTGACGTCTCACGCGCCCGCGCTCCGCGCTGCTGACGCTGACGAACAACCGCTCCGCTGATGATCTCGAACAAGCGAACGAAATCAGTGCGTCGGGATGCGGCGCGCGGCGGTCATCTCCATTTGGAGCTGCTCTGCGTCTATTCTTTTCGAAAGTGGGCGCGGTAAAGGGCCGCCCCGCCGCCCCCAGGACGTGTTAACTATCCTCGTGCTCTTCCCAGGCTCCGCCCACCGGCAGGGTCATCTTCCTCCTCGTCAACCTCCCACCGTCCACCGAGTAGTCCTTCACTTTAAAAAAATCAGTTTACAACCTAGAGCAAAACCAGTAAAATATAAGAGAAAATCTTAAAAAAATCTTGAAAAACACAGAAGCAAAAAGATCAAGAAAATATATGAGGAAAAAATCGGAAAAACAGTAAAAATCAAGGATAATCGCGAAAGAACAGCAAAATCAGAAAAATTGCTGTACGCTTGAATTTACAGTGAATAAGGACCCCTCACCCTATCCAACCTCTTCCCCCCCCCCCTCTCTCTCTCTCTCTCTCTCTCTCTCTCTCTCTCTCTCTCTCTCTCTCTCTCTCTCTCTCTCACACTCTCCCTCCCTCCCTCCCTCCCTCCCTCCCTCCCTCCCTCCCTCCCTCCCTCCCTCCCTCCCTCTTCCCCTTTCCCTCTCTCTGTGTCCGTCTCTCTCTCCCTTATCGCGGTATGGCTGCGGGGCCCGGCCCGGCTCGGCCCGGCCCGCTCGAGTGGAGCGTGATGTGACATCGGCTGGTGCCGCTGCTGCAGCAGCAGTCTGCCTGGGTCTGGTCTGGGTTGGGCGGGGCACCCCCGAGCTGGGAGATTCTGCCATCCCTTGTGTTTGATAAGATTCGGCCATCACCTCCAATGACCAGAGAGGGGAGGGCGGGAAGTATTGGAAGAGGGGAAGGGGAGGCGCGGGCCACAACTCAGGGGATTGCCGTGATTCCAGCACATCTGCCGCCGGCGCGCTGGAGGCTCCAGTAAGGGTATATAAGGTCCGGTCGGCCTGGCCAGGCGCCGTTAGCAGTTTCAACCACCCCTGCGCTCCGCCCTGCTCGCCCAAATTTGTCGTTATTTATTGGTCGGAGACGGCGACGCCCCTAGCGTGTGTATTTCTTTAAATCGTTTTTCCGCCTCGGCTTTTGGGCGTAAACGCTCCTGCGAGCTCGTATCGGTCGTGTCCAGAAGGGGCGCGGTTTACAGGGGGCGGTCGGTCGTGTCGGTGTGGGGAGTTTTTGACAGGGTGATGATGGGATGGCGTGGAGAGGGGCGAGGGGCGCAGCGCGGTGGACAGAGAGAGATCAGGGGGAGTGGCCGGCCGCCGGCCCGGCTAGAGAGAATAAACGAATGACGTGCTGTGATGGAGTAGTTTGTGGTAAGTGCGTACAACGCGCGTGAATGGGAGTCTAGAAAAACGAGGAAACGCGGGATCGTCCGGCAGCGTGTGTGAGGGGTAGGGGTAGCAGGATTGTGGGGGGGAGGGGGGGGAGAGCGAGGGAAGCGCTTTATGGCTGATATCCATTATGCTCTCCCATTATTGCGCCAACTATTCTTTGGAATTCCGAGGACGCGCGCCGCTCAGCCTCAACGGAATGAATGAACGAACGAACGAACGAACGAAAAGCATCCAACTGACGTTCTTCGTGTTTTTTCACTCTTTCCCACCCCCCTTTTCTTTTAATCTCAAAGTTAATGTGAAACATGGTGGTTTTGCCACGTGGCCTACGCTCTGGTAAACTGCTGCGAGAAAAAGGGGACTCTTAAGGACGGCACTTCTCTTCACGTGATAGCGACCACACACGCAAAAACCAAAAATTCGCGTCTCAGAAAAAAAAAAAATTAGCAGGCCTACTAATTTTTTTGCTGTACAGGCGCAACTAATTTTCAAGCTACGGCTCTTGTTTTCTAGCTACCCTGCTGCTATTTTTTTTTTAATTACGCAGTTTTAAAGTGTTTGTGTTTAGTCGTGGTGCTTATGTTTCACATCTAATTTCAGCTGCGCGATCTTTCTCTTTTTGCGTGCAGTGCTGCACTTGAACCTCTCCTCTCTCGCTGTGCTCATTCTATATCCCCCTCCACCCCTCCGTCCTCTCTCCCTCCCTCCCACTCAGCGGATCAGAAAGTCAGGACGCATATTCGCCGCTCTGCGACGGATTGTAATCCCCGTGCCATGTTTACGACTCTCCGCGGCCCAGACCTGCGCTCTCCTTGGCCGCCCCGCCGCCGCCGCCGCTCATCTCCTGGCTCGTCTGGTTATTTTTGTAGTGAATTTTTTTTTTTTGGCGTTGTCGTACTGCGACACACGCGTCTGTAGCCGACCATAATCCCCCCGCGCTGAAGCCCTACCTGTCCCGCTCCCTCCCGATCCCTCCCACTCTCTCCTGTCCCTCTCATCCCCTCCCTCTCTCCTCCCGTCCCGTCCCTCCTAGGGAGGAGTGGCACGTGCGCGTCCACCTGTCGCTTCAAGTCGCGTCCGTTGTCTCGTAATCCACCGCATACCTTCTCAGCTTAAATATCGGTCCTCCGCCGCACTCTGGTTGTTGCGCAGTTTAGGTCGCTGCTGTTGGCACTTTCCTTGTACAATATCGCTGTGACACTTATCGCGTACAATACGTTACATATCGTATCATTGATTCTCGTGCCTCGACGCCGTCCGCCGCTCTGTCCTCGGCTGTGTACTCTCCACCTACAAGAGAGAGGGGAGGGAGGGGATGTTTGCCTCATGGAGGCCGCTCCTCCCCCAGCAAGCGGCAGCGCCGTCGTCTTGTCCCTCGCATCGATTTATATAATTGTCCGAGTTTTTCTCGGCGAAAACTTAACGAAATGTGCAAAAGTTGCCTCGCGGGCCGGGCAGGGCAGGGCAGGGTGGGGCCGGGGCGGGAGGCGGGGCGCCTCTCCTTTTCCAATCCCAATAGCGCTCAGGCCCGGCCCGACTTTTCGGGATGGGATCCATAGACGAATATTTGGCTGTGACGCGGAATGTTGTAGCGCTCAAGTTATACGTTACACTGCCGCCTTTATTGTTGTATCTGGTCTGTCGTCCTCGTTATGCTCTTCGCAACGGCGGCATGCCACGGGTTGCGGCGCTGATGTTGCCGTAATTTCAATGTGTTTGCCTGCCGGAGGATTAGGACCCCGACTGGACCCAAAGGCGTATCGCATTCTTTCCCCGCTGCTTGCTTTGGCGTTGCGCCTTTGTGATGTGGTTTGTGACTTTTGCCTTTGCCTAATGTGCGTGTGGTTTTTGTCTTGTTGCAGGTAAGCTTGAGAGGCGCCACAACAGAGAGAAGCAAGGAGAGAGAGGGATAAAGAGAAAAGGGGAGAGAGAAGTCATGGTGGACGCGCGGTGACTGGAGTAAGTGGAAGGGAGATGGGCGGGCAGGGTGGCGGGGACGGGCGGCGGGGGGATATTTTACGTCCAACAAAACAGTTTGTTGTTGTTGTTGTGGGCCACAGCAAACCACAGGAGGGCAGTCGGACCGAAGCTCTGGCCACATCCGGCCAGCCCGGGCCAGGTGAGCTGGGATAACCCTTCCCTTACATCTCGTTGGCACCCCCTCCCCTCCTAGAATGGGACGATACTGCGAGGCGGACAGACTGACTGCGCGGCCAAAGGACTAACAAGTAATCACTGTCGTAAACAAATATTAGCCTGCTCATGGTTTGCAAAGCAATTGAGAAAAAATTATAAATATCTTAATATCAAACTGCTCAAGTCAATTACGGATCTCGCATGTCGTGAATAAATAAGCAGATACAGCCTTATCTGTACTTTTCATTTATTTTTTTTATTTTTTTTTACCTCCCTGCGGTCAGTAGTTGCGCTAGTGCATTGACAAGGTGGCTGGCGCCCTGCCCGCGCTGGTGGTCCGCCACGGCGCACCACGCCGCTCTTGCCCTGTCTTTGCTGATGCCGGAGGACCGTATCTAGGCCAAACCGCCGCCGCAACGGCAGCAGCTGTGCGGCGGACTCGGCGGCAGACGGCCATACCGCACACTGTCGAATAATAAGACAATCGGGTCAACATGTCACGCGACTGTGCCCCCTCTCTCTCTCTCTCTCTCTCTCTGTCAATTCCCTCATTTTGCTCTGTATTTCGGGCTTGTTCAATCGTAAATCGTTTTACCGAGATGTTCGCCTCTTCCTTCATGATAGCAATTCTTTTCTTATTAGAAAGAAATATTGAAAAAGAATAAAATCTGAGAAAAGCATGTGATTTTCTCTTTCGCCCTTCTTACCTCTTTTGACTTCATAATTTACCCACACTCAGTCTGCAGCATGCGGTTTGGTGCTGAGGCGCGTAACGCAATGCTCACCGGCCAGACGCGGTACTGGTTGAGCACGACACTTGTCCCGCTTCGCACCGCATACATACTCTCATATGGCGGCAGCGGCAGCTACTGCGGCTTTTGAGCGAAACACACAGAGAGGGAGGAGAGAGAGAGAGAGAGAGAGAGAGAGAGAGAGAGAGAGAGAGAGAGAGAGAGAGAGAGAGAAGACGCTGCGTGTGTATGGTGAGCTGTGCAGGTCCACTGGAAGCGACTTGCGCTCAGGCAGGGAATGTGGTCTAGCAGCTGCAGGCGGCCAGGCTGCAGGGCAGAGCAGGGCGCGTCACTGTGATCGATGTGTCGGGCTGTGTGTGTGTGTGTGTCTGTGTGAGTGTGTGTGGGGCAATGCTCAGAATGGGTCTGTCTCACATAACCGTTGCGTTGCCGCTGCTGTACGCGTATGCCGCTACCATACTTTAGCGCGGAACGTTTGTTTCTGCAAATATATAATATCAGGTGTGAGAGTGCGATACAGAGAAAGAGAGAGAGAGAGAAATATTTCACGCCCTACTGGCTCTCTCTCTCTCTCTCTCTCTCTCTCTCTCTCTCTCTCTCTCTCTCTTTCTCTCCCCGCGGGTAACGGAGGCGTTGCTAGAAACGGGTGCGAATTATCGTTGCTGGCCGATCTCGCGTCGGGTGCGCTGCTGAAGCTTTGTGCCCGCCGCGCACTATTTGGGAGGAGGTTGCGCAACGGGCTGTGTGAGCGCGCCGAGTGTCTGTCCACTTCCCCTTGTTTTGCGTTGAACACCATTGTGGACGCAGTGCGGAGTGAATGTGTGTGTTCTCGAGTAGTGGTGTGGGGGCGCCGTGGAAAAAAATACGCCACATCATCTTATCACTGCGCACTATGCGCGAAAAAATAGTAATTGTTATTATTGTCTGTTTGTATAATTTTGTCTGTGTGTGTGTGAAATCGTGTATGTGGCGATCTTATTTTACCTTTTTATTGTCTTGCGCCTTCTGCTCCTCGTGTGCAATATGTTAGTGTGTGTGTGTGTGTGTGCGTGCGGGCGGGCGTGCTTGTGTGTGTGGTGAGACCGACGCGCCTGCCGGACGACCTTGGGGCGTCGTCCTCGCTCCTCTCCTAGAAGAAGAGGGTGCTGGTCAGCTTCGAGCCGTAAAGTCGCGTCCAGCCCTGCGGACGGATGGGGCGCGTAAACAGCGCCGTCCCACCAGGTAAACAATCCAGACGCCCTTGGGGACGAGGCGAGGCGCTCTGGTGGAGGTGAGGCGTCGGTGGCGCAGGGGTCGCCACAGGGGGGTGGGAGGGAATCACTCATTCAAAATGTTTATAATCCTAGTCCTGATTTTTTTTTATATTTTATGGTTTGATTTTTCTTTTGATTTTTCAAGGAAATTTTCTGTTACTTTTATATAAGTTTTGATATTTTACCTCCCATTTCAGAGGTCTTTCTATTTTATTTCGTTTTTTGTCCATCTTTTCTCGATTCTATACTGATTTTTCTGTGTCTTTCTTTTAGATTTTACTTTGATTTTCTTGATTTTTTCTTAAAATTTTTAAAATGATTTTTTGGGGGTCGTACAATGATTTTTGAACTGACTTAAATTTCCCCTCGGGCAGTGACATCTGCTATAGGGAAGGATAAGGAAAGCGATACTGATCAGTCGGGTCGGTTTGTGCGTATATTGTTCGGGGTTACTGATCGTAGTAAGACAGTCTTGCTATCATTTCACTGTTGTTCATTTCTTTCTGGGGACCAGATTTCTTGCCGTGTAACCCTTCACCCGAGCAGGGACAGTGCGGGCCCCTACCAACAGCGCCCCACTACCGCAGTGCGAGGCGGGGCTGGGTTGGGCGGGCACACACTACACACCCAGTGTGTATATCCATTTTCGGGGTCGTTGCTACAGCGAGTGCTTGACCCGTCCAATTTTTCGCGCGCTTTTACACGCCTCTCTCGTTAGGTGGAGTAGGGCGGCGTCCGAACGGGCGCCCTATCGGGACGGTGCGCCCCTGGCCGCGTGTCTGTGCGGCGCTCCCCCGCGACTTCGGACGCAGCCAGGGCAGCTTTATGAGTCCTTTAATGAGCGCCTCTCTTTACTGTCCCCCCTGCAGTGGTAGTGTGGCTACCCCTCTCCCTTCTCTCTCTCTCTCTCTCTCTCTCTCTCTCTCTCTCTCTCTCTCTCTCTCTCTCTCTCTTTTTCTCTCTCTCTCCCTCTCCCTCTCTCTCCCTCTCTCTCTCTCTCTCTCTCTCTCTCTCTCTCTCTCTCTCTCTCTCTCTCACACACTCTGTCTCTCTCTTTGCACATCCGGTTCCTCCCTCTCATGTAGGCCCTCTTCTGCCCCTGGGGGGTTGCGTCGGATTGCGTGCTTATATGAGAAAAGGAGACATTGTAGTGACTTGGCTGAAATATTGCTATTTTTTTTTATCGGCTTATTTCTCATAGTATTTTGGACTTGTCAATCCTGGCGCGTGTGGTTTGAGGCGAAATGAGTCCCTGCTAATACTGCGGGGCTCGTTTTCCACCGCGCTGCTGTCGTGTTGACACGGCGGGTCTCAGGACCTTTTCCCCCCTTTGGCCTTGGCGTCCTCCGGCAGGTTGTCGCCTTTTACTGTAGGGATTTCGCCCCACCCCCTCCCCCTCCTCCTCCCTCTCCCACCCCTCCCTCGCGGTCTCTGTGTCGCGCGCGCGAGCAAACCGTCCCCTGAGGAAGGTGTCGAGGAGCTTCTAGCCCCCCTCCCCCTCCCCCCACCGCTTTCCCACCCCGAGCGTCTCCTCAGTGCGACGGTGGCGACGTTCTGCAGGAATATTTTCAAGTGAGTCCCTCGGGAGCAGAGCGGAGCAGAGCGGAGCAGAGCGGAGGCAGCAGGCGCCCCCGACCCGCCGCGCGCGCCGTTTTGCTACGGGGAGGAGAATTTGGAAGGACAAGGCGGCGGCGTGTAATCAGCGGGTAGAAACTCCCTAGTGGGGTCCGAAACCATGTCCCCGGCGGCTCGCCACGGCCCGGTGGCGGCCCGGGTCCGGCCACTGGAAGGCGCACCCGTTCAAAGAATTGCATGGAAATCGCTTAAAATAAAACATTTTTGAAAATCCGAGAATGCTAGGACCCAGTTTAAAGTCTGAGGAATCCGTCCCATCAACTAGTTTTCTGAATAAATAAGTAATGTGGGGAGAGGGTGCTGGGAATACTGAGCGAGGATAGCCGGGAGGCAGACATGTCGCCTCGTAACTATTTTTTTTCTCACATTTGGGTGGCTCCAAACGCCCTAGGTCCAGCGAATGAAAGTTTCGTTGCACTTTTTCCTACTCAGATATATTTTTATACCCTGGCAAAGACTTACCCACAAATCAGCGTCGGGATCTAAAGACGGCGAGCTGGAATGGCGTCTGATGGCCTACGTCATTTCAGAAGTTAAAATATGATACAAATGACACTTGGTTTGAAAAAAGATGTTGTCCACGCCACACAAGATGTTATGGAGAATCCCTCACAGGTCGCGTTTGTTGAAAAAACATCACGTATTGTTTGACTTCGACCTTTTAAGACGCTGGTGCAGAGGTGACGGCTTCGAACTGTCCCGACTCCCTGTCGGCTGCAGCGGAAGTCGTCACAAGTATGAAAAATTCACCGAGACGATGAGCTGTTTACACTAGCCCGGCGGCGTCGGCTTTGGCTGTTAGGTTATTCGTGTAGTGTCCTGGCCACAGTTGGTGTTTGGTTTCTACTCAAGAGTGAACAATTTATTTCTTTTAGTTTCTAAGATTAGAGAAATGGAGTCGGAGGAAGAAACGGAGGTACGTCTCTTCTTTTATGTCACGTTTCCGTTCGTAAAATATTAATGGCTTTATTGTGTTTGTCCTTCCTTCTGATTTGCCTTTTGGTTATTGTTATTTGATTCTGTAATTATGTCTGATTTATTGATATTGTATCTTTTTTCATGTTTAGGTAAAAGTTGGTGGATTCAGGGGGAGGCGCGCAGGTTCCAGGCGTCAGATTGGTAAAAGGAGAAAAGATCATTCGTGGAAGCAGTGGAAGGTTTGGAACAGTTTCGCAACATATGATCTTTCATTCTTGGTAATGTAGAACCACTCATGAACTTACCTATTGTATTTACAATTTGCAGGATAGTATAAGTACCTCAGCCACTTCTTCAAACCAATCATCTGATACAGATGCTATTGATGTTAGTGAGGTGAGCATGTTGTCTTTATTTCATGCAAAATGGGAAGAAAAGTTTACTCCAGCCTTCTGATTTTCTCACAGGGACTCGGTGTTTTAACTGCAACCTGTGGCAAATCTCTTAGTGAAGACCATGAATGTTTTGAATCTGAGGGAGGCTTTTCAGAGACTGCATCAGAGTTCCAACCGGATACTGATGAAAATGTAAGGAATTGTATTTGTTTTTGTGTGTGTTATTTTCAGAACCAGAACCTTGATGCTGATTGACTTTTGAATGTTTTATTTCCAGTTTGAAGAAGATGAATCGCAAGGGCCAAAGAAAAAGAAAAGGATTAGGAGATCATTCCTTTCACGTCAGAGAAAGCGGTCTACCCGAAAGGCAAGTGATTCTTCTATATTAGAGGTATTGTCGAGTCTTGTATTGCTGTTAAATAATTATTCCTTTTCTGTGCTTGAATAGATTGGTTTTTTGAAAATTGTTGACGGCATTGAAAGTGGGAGTGATGATGGCAATGACAGCATGGACAGACAAAATCTTTCTGACACGAGCATTCCGATACCTTCCATTTTTGGGCCTGAAACCAGATCAGCTGAAGCTGGCCCGAGTACACGTACAAGCCAGAGTGAAATAGACACCGTAGAAGTACAAACCCAGACTTTGGAACCCATCAATGCTTCTCCAGATGTAAGATATTTTTTTTGTGATAAACTCTAAAATAGATTTTAATTTAGTTTAATTTCCCTGAACAATTAATTTTCTGTTGACAGGTTTGTTTTTAATTGTTGTTTATAAAAAGAGTATTAATACTGTCTACATTTACCTATTTTTGTTTCAGAAAGGACCTTCTATTTGTGGACAACATGACAACACGGACAAAGAAGATCCCAGCTCCAGTCAAAATCTTTCTGACATAAGTCTTCCATCTGATATAGACTGGTCAGGAATCAACAGTGATGTAAGTTGTTTTGTATGGCAATCAATAAGCAGAGAAATGATTCTTTGTTGTTTTAAAAAAAGAGGATGAATCTTATTTTTATTATTGTTTCAGAATGAACCTTCCATTTCTGGATCTCAGGTTGAGCCTGAAACCAAATCAGGCGTAGCTGACCCTAATGTACCTACAAGCCAGTGTGAAATAAAAACAGTACAACCCCAGACTTTGGAACCCACTGATGCTGATCCAGATGTAAGAAATTTTTTGGGTGAAAAATTCTAATATTAAATCTAATTTAGTTTACATTTTTTTAACAATTTTTTTTTTACAGGCCTTTTTTTCATTGCTAATGAGCTATTTAAAATTGTTACTGCCAGAAGATTGGCAATATGAAACCATTGAAAATAACATTCTGAGAATGCTGAAGCTCAACACTTCAAAAAATGCTTCTGTTGAAAGTTGTGTATATTTTGACCACAAGGATGGATCTGTTGGATTATTTGTGCACGGAGTGCCTGTACCTAGTGAGAACAAGGTTTTTAATTGTCCGACAGTTCCTGACACCAAAAACATTGGCAGTTTGGCGGATTATTTATGTCAGCTGGTTTCAAGACTTCAGTCATTTACAGTCTGTGATGGAATTAAAGAATATGAAGAACTCTGGGATACATCAAGAGGATTTCTGGATTTCACCAAATCAGAAGAATCTCCATGCTTTAGGAATGCACAATGCCTCTTTCTGATTCCTGCTGGAAACCGTAAAGTATGTCAGTGTTGTCAAGCTCAGTTGCAAAAATTTGGAAGAGAATTGAAAATGAGGGAAAAGGAGAAAGAAGACCCCTCAAAGATTCCAGACAAACATTTATCTAAAGAAGCAATTAAAGCAAAGAAAGACAAATATAGAAAGTTGCATAAAGCTGAAAAACAACGTGCTGATCGATTGCAAAAAAGAGTGGATTCACTTCAAATCAGACTCGATGAAGTTCTTAGAGATGAACTTTCTTCAATTCTTAGAATGAATCAACATAAAATGACTCCATTGCAGAAAACATTCTGGGAGTCTCAGATGAAAGTCTTGAGTCTCAGTGACAAAAGGGGAATGCGGTGGCACCCCATGCTGATCCGCTTGGCTCTTCATTTGCATTCTCTCTCTGATACTGCATATGAATTCATCAATACATCCCAAATATTTACTTTGCCTTCAAGTAGAAGGTTATTTGACTATAGCCACTTCATACAATCAACTGAAGGTTGCCAACAAGAACTGACTGATCAAATCAAGGACAAGATTAATAAATGTGGAGAGGAGGAGCATTTCAAATATATAAATTTAATGTTTGATGAAATGCACATTCGCTCTGGCCTGGTGTTTTCACGCTCAACTGGAGAGCTTATTGGCTACACCAAATTAAGTGGAGTAGAAGAAGAATTACAGAAGATGCAGAGTGAGCTTAACTCTAAAACATACAAACCAAAACTTGCAAAGAAAGTTTTGGTGTTTATGGCTCAAGGAATAACAAGCGACATTAAAGATGTGGTGGCTGTTTTTTCAACAGATGATTTGTCATCCAGCCAGCTCTATGATAGAACTTGGGACGTTATTTACCATCTAGAGGAATCTGACATCAAAGTTTTGACCGTCACTTGTGATGGTGCATCGATTAATAGGAAATTTATCTGCATGCATGAACGTCTTGATAAATCTTTCGCTTTCTGCTACTCCACTAAGAATCTGGCAGCAGGAGACTCCAGGCCGTTATTCTTTATTCTGGACCCTCCTCACCTTCTAAAAGCCATACGTAATGCATTGGCAAATTCATTTTCACATTCAAAGTCCAGAAAGTTATGGAAGAATGGCCAATTCCTCTCTTGGAAGGTGGTGGAAACTTTATTTGCACTCACCAAAGATAAAAAATTCAGAGGTCATAAGCTTACTAAAGCGCATGTAAAATTAACTGCCTTCAGTTGCATGACTGTTTTGCTTGCTACTCAAGTTTTGAGCAGCTCGGTGGCCAATTGTATTGAAGAGCTGTCGAGTCATGAGTCAATGAAAACACTGGATACATCTGAGCTAATTATATTTATTAGAAAAATGAATAAATTTTTTGACAGTGTTAATGGACAAGATGAGAGTGGAGAAGGTAAAAATCCAGATAAATTTCCTTTCACTTCTTCAGATGATGAGAGGTTCAACTTTCTAGAAAATGACTTCCTGTCTTACTTTGAGGAGTGGAAGCAGGATGTTATTAATAGACCTGGAATTTTCACTAATGGAGAGAGAAGCCGCATGATCATTAGCCACCAGGCTTTGGGTGCCATTCAAATAACTGTGAAGGGCATTGCGGGTGCTATCAGATACATGCTGGATGTAGCTGGAGCGCCTTCAGTTTGTGCACGAGTATTCAACCAAGACCCCTTAGAGCAATACTTTAGCAAGGTTCGTAGGAAGCAGGGTGACAATAGAAATCCCACCCTCAAATCTGTGCTTGACACCCGCATGAATTTACATGCCCAAGGGTCTGTTTCTTTACCATCTCAAAAAGGGAATACAGAAGCACTCAAGAGAAAAGGCTGCATTACAGTGGACAGTACACCTTTGCCATCAAGAAAAGCTGCAAGGAAGTAAGAGAATTGGCCAATGAACTAGTTTATGCTTCTGGTCATTTGCTGTGATTTTTATTTTTATATGAAAAAGTGTGTGTGTGTGTTTGGAAAATTTTGTTGTTAAAAATACTGAATGTTGGTGATAAGTTGAAGCTACTTAACTTGTAAGATGAGCATAATGGTGATACAATAACTATTAATGTTATTTTGAGATGGTGGAAATGTTATTGTATTTATCAAATTTATCTACATTCTGCCATATCTCTTAATTAGATACAAATACAATGAACAAATGACAACAGTTAACAATTTTATTTACATTCAAACCCTCTTTGGTATTTTTTAAATATTGGACAGTGTAAAGCATTTACTTTCTTTATAACTGTCTACATTAAGTCTTCGTCCTCTTCATTCCTTTCTACAAAATTATGTTTAAGATGAGTACGTAGAGCAGTTGTAGTTGCTCGCACACTTTTCTCCTCTAATCTGTTGTTTCTCTGCTCTTCAAAACGCTGAGAAAATTTAAGATAAGCAGCTATTAATTTTCTTAAGAATAAAAGTGATAATTCTTCAGAAAGATGGCTATTAGTTAACTGGTACCAGTGGTCCAACAGTTCTCTATGAGGTAATATATATTCTATCAGCTCTTCAGAAGATGAGGTATTGCCTATCCCAGGCATTATTTCTAGTTCAATTATTTTAAAGAAAGAGGTAGCATGATAACTTGGTACGATGCACTCTTCCTCTCCAGAAAACCAATTCTCTTTATTCAAAAACTGGGACCTTCCAATAGGATGTTGCCCATTGACAAATTTCTCCTTTATGCACTGGCTTAGCATTTGCCACTGCTGAGAAGGTTGTTTTAGGCCTTTCTCATAAAAATGTCTGAGCAAGCCACCAACTTCCACCAAGAACGCTTTCTCTTCGGATTCACTCATTTCCTGATGCAGGACGAATTCTTCTTCTTCAGTTAGCCTTGGTTTTATTTTCTGAATTACCCACTTTTGTGTTTCTTGGAGCAGTTTGGATGCAATCCGGAACACTAAACGACCAGCCAAAGAGCTGCTTATTTCCACTTTACAGCTTTGTTTTAACTTTTCTCTGAGGTTTTCAATATTGTTGTTCAAATAGGAATTTAGCTTTTTCTGCATATCCTCATATTGGTTAGCTGGTAAAATTTTTGCTTGTTTTTCTAAAACTATTTTAGAAATGAAGTCCCCTAACTCGTTGACAGATTCAAGACCCTTGTCCTCTGCATCCATTTCCATGAGCTCACTCAGAAACATGGCCTTGGAATTTCCACCACTGGGTTCGTCTTTAATTTCAAGAATAACTTTTTTTATCAGATCATGTAAGTAGTTCTGTTTTAATTCAGAAGGCTTTGGCAATTGTTTCAATGCGTCTGCAAACAATAAAAATCAAAAGTGAGATAAATTGTAGCAGATTCTGAATGAAATAGTTAAACTCATTGACAAACACCTTTCATTTTATGTCCAGCCTGATGATTCATAAACCCATCCTTGGTTTTTAATACTGATTTGCAGAGGGGACAGACAAAGACCTGAAATGCCGAACAGATTCTGTCTATTAGAATTAAAAGCAAACTATAATGGATTGATGCACGTAAAGAGGGGAACATGTGAAATTCCCACAATTTCTATACACGTTTAACATACTTTTGCTGGAGTAGATTGAGGTGCGGCGTTTGCTCCTGATCCAGATTTTTCTTGTGGTTGTGCATGGCTCGTCCCTGGATCTGTTCTCTGCTGTTCATGCCCAAAACGTAAAATGTGGCCCTTATAACCTTTCAAGGTTTTCAACTCTTTGTTGCAGACAGTGCAGATATAAATCTAAAGAAAATTATAGATGAGAGCTATGTACAAAAACCCAAACCAATGAAAGATACATGAAAATATATGTACCTGAGGACTAGGGACAATAGGTTGCTTTGGTGCCAACACTATTGGTGGTTGGGGTGGTGGTGCAGTTTTTGGTTTCACCCGCTGGCTTCCTGGTGAAGAAGAGGACGTTTGACTGCCAACGCCACTGAATTCGGTATGCTCAAACATTTCACAGTCAGCATTGTCCTCTATGTCAGCAAAGAGGTCTTGACTCATTTTGCAAACCTGGAAGTTAACATCAGTGACAATCACTCATGTTGTACATAATCCACAACGAGCCGACAACTGAAACCAATACGTACACTAGAGAAATGTAGAACAAAACCTTTTAAATAAACTAGAGTTTAATACAACAGCCTCCACAATGAGCACACACGCACGTCAAGCAGCCGATGTTGACGGAGGTAAAATGTAAACAGCTCATCGTCTCGGTGAATTTTTCATACTTGTGACGACTTCCGCTGCAGCCGACAGGGAGTCGGGACAGTTCGAAGCCGTCACCTCTGCACCAGCGTCTTAAAAGGTCGAAGTCAAACAATACGTGATGTTTTTTCAACAAACGCGACCTGTGAGGGATTCTCCATAACATCTTGTGTGGCGTGGACAACATCTTTTTTCAAACCAAGTGTCATTTGTATCATATTTTAACTTCTGAAATGACGTAGGCCATCAGACGCCATTCCAGCTCGCCGTCTTTAGATCCCGACGCTGATTTGTGGGTAAGTCTTTGCCAGGGTATAAAAATATATCTGAGTAGGAAAAAGTGCAACGAAACTTTCATTCGCTGGACCTAGGGCATTTGGAGCCACCCAAATGTGAGAAAAAAAATAGTTACGAGGCGACATGTCTGCCTCCCGGCTATCCTCGCTCAGTATTCCCAGCACCCTCTCCCCACATTACTTATTTATTCAGAAAACTAGTTGATGGGACGGATTCCTCAGACTTTAAACTGGGTCCTAGCATTCTCGGATTTTCAAAAATGTTTTATTTTAAGCGATTTCCATGCAATTCTTTGAACGGGTGCGCCTTCCAGTGGCCGGACCCGGGCCGCCACCGGGCCGTGGCGAGCCGCCGGGGACATGGTTTCGGACCCCACTAGGGAGTTTCTACCCGCTGGTGTAATCGCGTGTGGCGAGAGGAGACAGAACGACCTTGGCGCACTTTGCGTTCTGCTGCTGCTGCGAGTTGTTTGAGGTGCGGCCCCGGCGCCCGATCAGCAGAACCGCCTCTATTTTTGGTCCACCTGTCTCGCACGTACCGACACGAGTATACACAACGCAGACAGACACGCGAGTACGCGGTACAGTGGGCGTTAAAATCCTCGTAAAGCGAAGTTTTCCGAGGGCAAGTTAGAGGCCCCCGCGCGGGGGGTTTCGGATACACGCGCCCTGGATTACGTTGGCGGTGGGAACATATAATGGTCCGATGCACAGGCGGGAGAGGCGGGAGAGGGGAACATTCAGGGTCAGAGCTGTTACTCACACGGCCGCGCCCGTTTCGTGTGTGTACCTTTTGCCCGCCGGTGGTCAGTTCTCCCGTCGGCGTCGGTTTCGGTTTGCACGCGCGTGGCTCGGAGGGACGCACCCTCTTGTGTGTGAGGAATACCATGAGCCAGCGGCCTCCTTCGCCTAGCGAATTGAGGAAACGGACGTCCTAGTAATAAAGTGGACTGCGGAATTTCTAAACGCTTAACAGCGATTCTCTGAAAGCTCGCTGTTCAAGAAACCACTTTTTCTTTTCTTTTAGCGTCACGCCGACACCCTTCCGCCTCCCGCCTCGCTTAAGTTCTCCTAGCCGCGCTGTAATAAGGACGTAGAGACGTAATTTGAGCGCCCAGGTCGCTCCGCTCTCCGGCTCGCGGAAGCGGCGGTGTCGTCCGAGCCGAGCGGAGCGGTGCGGCTGGACCTCACCTTGGCCTTCTGATGATTGAGTTGCGCCTCAAACTGCCTCGGTGCCGCTCTGCAAACCTGAGCGCATGCACAACACGCGTCATTTTCGCTATCGGAAAAATGTTATATTTCTGAGCAAATTGCAGGGAAAAAAAAATAATCTTAAAGCTGACATCGGTTCGTGGACAAGAAAATGCTAGCAGATGGAGGGGAAAACAACTTCGTGTAAAAATTTTGTGAATTTTTGTAATTTTTGGTGATGTTTCGTGAATTTTTATTGAATTTTTGGCGAATATTTGCTTAAAATTTACCTTTTGTGTAATTTTTTGTCGATATTTTGAATTTTCTGATCTTTTTTTTAATTTCATGGTGTACAGAAATTTCAGAGTTGTTTCCCCCCCGCCCCCCTCTCCTAGCAGATTTTGTTTGAATCTACGATAAATTAATTAAACAATAATTTTCTTGAAAATAAAACCTTTACTTGAAGTGATAAAACTTCTGATTCTGGTGCGACCGCAGCGCCACAACTATGCTCTTCTCTCAATGGCCGCACTGGTGGGGGGTCTCGTCTAGTAGCGGTCATCAAACGGAAGGGGCCCGGCCCGGCTCGCGGTCCGAGCCAGAACAACGGGGATGAGAGAGGGAGAGAGAGAGAGAGAGTGAGGGAGACAGAAGGGAGCAGGGGCAAAGTAGTATAAAGCCGAAAGGGGGGGATGGAATGGGAATGTGTAAAACAGTCCATTTCCCTCCAGCATGTAATTCGAGTCTTCCGGACTCGTAACTTATTTTATCTTTGGGACGCGTCGCTTTTTGTTTCAATAAAAATGCAGCTGAGGGAGCGGGAAGGGAGGAAATGTTTTGATAGAAGGACGAAGCACCGCAGCGTCAGCGTGCGAGGCAGCGAAAATGAATAAGAAATCTTAGTGCTCAATTCTCACTCTCATGGCGCGAGTGGTTTGCAGGCTATTGGTCCCCCCTTCGTTTTTCTTTGGTCGTTTGCGGTTTCCTATTAGTGCTGTTTTGACTCTCTGCGGCCCAACTCGTAATGGGCGGCCGACCTGCTGCGCTACCGAGGAAGGCAATGTGTCTGGAACGGTCAAAACAAAACACTTTAAGGGTCTGCTGGGGCGCGATCTGACCAGGTATAACAATTCTGGGGGTGAGGTGAGGGAAGGTTGCGGTACAAAAACAAAAAAAAAAAACAAGAAGCGGAAAGAAAAAAAAGACCAAGGGATACCACAAAGGGAAGGAATAAAAAGATGAAGTATGAAAAGAGTGATGCAACATCAGCAGCGCTCTCGTTCGTGCCCACTTATCAGCGCAGCTCCATCGGCGTAAGGGCAGGGCTACGCAGGTAGGGAGGGGCGGGGCGGGGCGGGGCTCGCGGCCCAGACTGGACTACCCCAATAATTACTGGCAAAGGTGCATTCCGGGCGCCCAAGCGGCCGGCAGGGCGTGCAAAGTGAGCCCTAGTGGGCGTGGTGGGGCGGGGCGGGGCGGGGCGGGCCCTGAAAATTGAAAAGGCGCTGACGTCGTGAGGGTAAGCAGACGGCTTGACAAACGGGTCGGGTTGCTCGACCCTCTTTACTCCAGAAACGGAAATGCACCTCTTGCTCTGCGCAATGTCACGTCAAAATTAAAACACTCGCGTAATACATTGGCATTTCCCATCTGCATACGGTTTTGACAGAGCGCGCGGGCGATTTCCGGCTCCGGCGCTGTAGTGCGCCGCACTCTACGGTGCACGCGCGTCCCCCCCTCCTCCCCCCCCCCTGCACACGGTACTGTATATCGCGCCGCTCGCTACTTTTTCTCGCCGCTCGCGGGGGACGGGGCGGACGCACGGGAACGCTCGCGGAGTAAATATTCGACGCGGCCTGCACCGTTAGCAGTGCAGCGGCCGACACGTAGGGCCCGAGTCGTTCACTCGTTGAACGCGCCTCGCCGCTGTAACGCTGTACGCGGTAACGTTACCCGCCCCGCGCGCCTCTTTTCTTCTCCTTTTAGTTTTCGCTCTTTTATTTTTACGGACCTGCTTCTGTCGTGTGTGAGAGTTTGCACGCCGCGCGCGGCGGGGAGAGGCAGTGAGAGAGACGGGGAGAGTTGGATAGAGGTGTGCGTGAAAGAGAGATGGTAATAGTAATAGATAGGGCGTCGCTCCTTGAGGAAGGCTTAAGCAATGAGAGGAAAAGAGAGAAAGAGAGAGAGAGAGAGAGAGAGGGGGAGATTCGTCTGGAGTGAGAGAGTGGGACAGAGAGATGGAAGAGGTGCCCCGGGAGCCGCGCCGCCTGAAGCCCACGTGTGTTTGCTATGCAAATGTGCGGGTAAGGCTGCTGTGACAAGTGCAGCGGAGCCCCGCCCCGCGCAGCCCCGCCACGGATACGTTTCTTCTCCGCCCCTCTCTATCCGCCTCTCTCTCAGTCTCCCTCTTGCTGCTGTCTCTCTCTCTCTCCCCCCTCAGTATTATGCAGTGACTCTCCCGCCGCGCTCTCAGAGCCGCCAGGGTGAGGGTCAGCGCCGCATCGGTGGCTCTTGTGAGCTTGACCGTGCTCGATAGGAAAAATATATATATACAGTACCCCTTACATTTTACTTTTAAAATGTGCCATTTGTTTTTCGCGGTTATATCATACAGATTTATTTTCATTTCTTAGCGTGTACGGCACCAGCGGGTGAAGTTGGCGGGTGCTGAGCCGGGAGCGCGGCGAGTACACAGCACTCCTCGCCTCACCTCACGCTCACGGTACATTGCAGTACACGGGACACCACGACGTACCTTCCAGATAATTGGCGTCGTTACCCCGGTACGGGGAGGAGGCGCGGAGGGCTGTGTTCCGTCCGGTTAGAGTGTTCGTGTGAAAAGCTCCCGCTGCGCCACGCCGCGCCACGCCCCTCTGTTTCCGGGGAGCACGCGCGCGCGCGCGAGTCTCATTGGACTGAGTGCTGAGTGCCGAACCCACCGGCCCGGCCCGGCCCGGACCAAGTACGTAACGACAAACGTATCGGGAGAGGTTGAGGCGGGGGCTGGCGCCGTGCGTCTAACGCGTCTGAGGATTCACACACCCTTCTCCTGCTTCACGCCGCTTTAGGAGCTGGGTGCGCGCGCGCTCGCGCCTCTGTGTGCGTGTGTCTGTGTCGGGGACGAAGTAGTAGACACAGACACTCCCGACCTCCCTCCCTAGGCCAGCGCGCCAGTCTTTTCTCTCTCTCTCCCTCTCTCGTCTCTATCTCTCTTGCTCTCCAAAGAGCTCCCCGACGCCTTCACGGCTCTTCTTCCGGACTCCCCCTGCGTCTCCCTCCTCCTCCTCCTCCTCATCTCCCGACCTAGTTCCGTCTGTCGCGGCGCGGATAGTGGCTTCCTATCCATCTCTCCCCGCCAGGGCAGCGGCGGCGGCCCAGCCGGGACCAGAGCGCTCTCGAGGGGGGGATCACTTTTACAAAATGTGTGCAATGATATATTTTTGACTTTTTATTTTTTCTTTCTTTCTATGTTTTGTTATGATTTTCCTAGGAAAATTTCTGCCACTTTTTGGGTAAATTTTGATCTTTCACCCCCATTTTTGATTTTTTTTTCTCAATTTTATTTCGTTATTTTGTTCAATTTTTCTCAATTTTTCTGTATCTTTTTGTTTTTATTTCAATTTTTAATTTTTTTAAAAAAATATTTTTTTGGGAGCCGTACCATGATTTTTGGAAGTTACTCCCCCCTCGGGCGCCCTATCTCGCCTAGGATGGCTGGCCTAGGCCACCACGCGCGGGCCGGGCTGGGCCGGGCCGGGACCGAGGCTTACGCGATTGGCCGTCGTGCGCTGGCTTTCGGCTCAGGTCGACGCGTCGCTCAGAGACCCCGACGCGACGGCCGACGCCCGGCGCTACGAAATCAATTTAAGCTCCTGCTCGCCGCGCCGGCTCGTGTGCCCGTCGCGTCGCACCTTGCTCCGCACCACGGCCCTCTCCCTCTCCGTCCTGCTGTCACCGCGCACATCCAGGCGGTGTCGATGTCACTCACTCGGCCCCGCGCCGAACCGAACGCCGCGGCGCGACGGCGGCGGTGAGAGAAAACCGAAGCGCGCGCCAGACGAGACCAGACCGGAGCCGGAAAGGATTCGGAGTGACAGTCCTCTTCTATTTCTTATCGCCGGTCCGGGGGGAACGCTGTGCTGTGCTGTGCGCCGCGCGCTTCCTCGTCGGGTGGCGCGGCCGCGCGACGCGAGGCGGAGATAAAATTGAAACCTGTGTGATGAAAACACGATCGTAGTTTTATTTGATAGCACTGTAAAAAAAAATGTAACAAAATTGAGAAACAAATTTACAGGTCTCTCTAATAAATCGCCTAACATATTTTTCCTGTACTTTTGATGAAGAATTTAGTAGATTAAAGGTGGCCTTACACTCGGCGTTTCGTCATGTCCGCCTATGTCCGTTTTGCATTTTTTGACAATTTTGTTGTCACTCAAGTCCCAAAGGTTGTGTTGAAATCTTCAAGAGTTCATGTTTCCTACACTATCAGGTAGTTTAACAAAAGTCGCAGATATTTCCTCATGATTTACGTAATGTTAAACTTTTACAGTGAGCTCTTCCGAAAGATTTTTTTCCCATGAGAGGAATATGGGTGCGGTTGATTTCAGGCGTCTTCAAAAGTTGTGAAGAAAAGGAGAGTGTGTCTAACGGGCATGCGCGCCGCGCCACGCCCCGCCACGCCGCCGTGCCATCTCCCTCCTTCTCTCCCTCCCTCCCTCAGCTCTCTCCCTCTCTCTCTCTCCCTCCCTCTCACCGACCGGATCTAGGTACGTCGCCGTGAGGACCCTGGAGTGAATGGGGGGCGCGGCGGCGGCTACAGAAGAAGGCGTGTCGATCAAGTCGCAAAGGGCAGCCGTGCATAAGCAGGTGCTCGCGCACCCCATCACGCCCTACACTCTCAAACACTCTGTATTATTACTTTTTGTAACTCTAACAGAATGTGACTTTATTGTGATGGGTTTTGGATACCTTTTTCTGTTTACTTTCCGCCACTAAAGCATGGCGAGTTAGCGCGGTGGGTTACTGCACGCTGCGAACGCCCGTACAGTACTGGTAGGGTTGGCTTACCTACCTATCCGATTTTACCGGAACAGAAAACCACACTCGCTCGCGGCAGGTACACACACGCACACACGAAATCGATATATGCCCTTCGATAGGATCAGACTCGAGTTGTCTGTCAATACGGAAAAAAATGGAAGAGCTTCGGTGGAGATTGGGAGGCACGGAGAGGAGAGAGAGGGGAAAGGAAAAAGAGGGGGGTGGGGAGTGAGAGAGGGAGAGAGAGAGAGAGAGAGAGAGAGAGAGAGAGAGAGAGAGAGAGAGAGAGAGAGAGAGAGAGAGAGAGAGAGAGAGAGAGAGAGAGAGAGAGAGAGAGGGGGGGGGGCAGGGCGCTAAGTCATCCCGAGCGTGCGCGCGCACTCGCCGGCCCGGCCCGGCCTCAGCGCGCCGTCATGAGGTGAACTCCACGTGAAAAAATGAAAAATGGCCAGTGATTCGTCACGGTAACGTGGCTTATTGCGTCGAGGGCAGAGCGAGCCTAAAGAGAGTTCGGTCCGGGAAGATGGTGGGTGGGGAAAGGGAAGGGGCAGGGATTGTGAGGCGGCTTTATGTCTTGGACTGAGACACGTCTATTTAAAACGCGGCGGTTTAAAAGGAAAGGATCCGCGAAAGCAAGAGGACTGCACGTCAATAAAATTTCGGCCGTTATAACGGAGACTCTGAAAGGTCACATTTACGTCTGGCAAATGCCGTAGCGCGCAAATCGTCTAAATGCCGGGAGTGTACGAGTAGCAACGGCAGCGGTGGCGGGTGGCGGGCGCAGCGTGATTACAGTTAGAGGCCCTTTAACTTTTTTCTACCCCCCCCCCCTCTCTCTCTCTCTCTCTCTCTCTCTCTCTCTCTCTCTCTCTCTCTCTCTCGCCGCTAGTCCCGGTGATCATCTGTTCGTTGATCTGCCTGCTCCGCTCCGGCGCGGTGGCGGCGGCGTGCTGCAATGAGTGCGAGCGAGACAGAGAGAAGAGTCCGTTTCTTATTACCATAAAAAAAAAACCCTAGGCCCTCGCGACTTGTTCCGCGCCGGGACAAATGGCCCTGCCCGCGCTGCTGCGGTCTGGCCTGCTTGGTGTGCTTTGCGCGGCTCGCTCTCCTCTCCTCCTTTTCGCGGTCGGCGCCGCGGCCGCCGCGTTGAAGACGACTAGGTTGCAGTAAGACGGGCGTAACTCTTGACGCTGACGGGATCAGTTGCGACTGTCGGTCGGACCGGTGTAACGTGTGCGGTAAGAAGTTATGCACGGCCCTGTGAGGGGTCCACCACTCAGAAACATGAGCAAAGTCCTGAACAAAATCGGGACAAGTCCAGAGAGCGAGAGAAAAAAAAAAACATTAAAAAAATCAGTTTAAATTGAGTAAAAGTGCATCGTGCATGTCCGAGAAGGACAAGCCCTGTGTCATATTTGTAACTGTCATAGACACAGAGAGAGAGAGAGAGAGAGAGAGAGAGAGAGAGAGAGAGAGAGAGAGAGAGAGAGAGAGAGAGAGAGACCGACCAAAACCACGCGAGCCGCGTGCTTATCTCTCGGTCGGGAATGAATTAGTCCCCCGAGGGCGCGCGCGCCACGGCTGCACTTGAGCCGTTCTCTTTTTATTCCCCTTCACACCCCTGCACCCGCCCGGTGCACCGTACACATACCGTTTCGCACCGCACCGCCGCCTGAGAGTCCAGTCCGACCAGTCCGTCGTCGTGCGCTCACCCGCGGACTGCATGCTGCTCATGACGTTTGCAAAAGAGTAGTTTTGAAAGTCGACGCTAGAGAGTGCGGGTCTTTCCGAGGGGTCCAGTACTTCGTTATTAGTGTGTACAAGCAAAGTACTCGCGCCCAACTCAATATTACTCGGCACTACTCACCAATACTCGCTATTCCTCACTAATACTTGCAATCTTTTTTTTTTTTTTTTTGCAAATTACTCGTGAAATTCTCGCCAATACTCGCTCATACTCACCAATACTCGCCTTCTCTCGAAATACTCTTGTGTACACTTCTTGAGGGAGTGGGGGAACCCTCGTGTCTTTCGCTCCTTCAGTCCGAGTTTGCCCTTTTCCTTACATTTCGCCAGTGTAAGTAGCGACTGTGTGTGTGTGTGTCTGTGTGTGTGTGTGTCTGTGTGTGCGTGGGGGCCCGCAGTGCACGTGCCAAAACCAGACTCCCCCGCCCCGCCCCGCTCCGCGCGCTCCCGCCCTGATTTGTTTCCTCCTCTTCCTCTCCTCGCAGTGCGTGTCTTCCTCCGTATTGGAACGAATCGTAATATCGTCGCCCTGCCGTAGAGCGAGTCTCAAGCCCGCCGTTTCGCTTTGTTCCCGCGCAGCCCCTCGCTAACCCCCGCTCCCGCTCTCCATCTCGCTCTCCTCCCGCTTGGCTCGGCCCGGCTTTCCTGCCTCTCTGCGCGCCCCCGCTGCGACTCTCCCCCGCTGTCTCTCCCCGCCCTATACGCCCCTGTGCAGTTAGAATTCCCTGGTTCCCGCCTTGACGAGTGAAACACGGAAAACGATGCAAGCTCGAGTTCGTTGAACCCCACGGTTTCCTCCTCTCCCCTCCCACCGCCTGCCTCTCGGCCCGCGCACTCTGTTTCGCTCTCTCATCTCCATGTGTCTTTCTCTCTGAAGCACAACGCAATAGTGGACCAGTTGTTTGCCGTGCGGCGCAGCGCACACAGCGGGGCCGCGAAACGAAACCACAGGTGACGACAACGGCGGTGCTTGTACAGGGCAACACGCCGCGCTACGGGCGCGGCAGAGGACGGACAGACAGAGAGAGGCGGTCGCGCGTCAAAGGAGCAAGCGAGACGGGTATACACCAGGAAGGGCCGTGGGGGGCGGGGGGCAGGTGTGAATCACACACCTTTGATCTGTCAATAGTGCGTAATTAGCAGGCGAGCCTGTCCCCGCCGATGTACTCGGCCGGCCACCCCTGTCAGGCCTACTCCAACCAACAACACCCGTCCCCAAAACACCGAATGTCAACCGCAGAGCGGCATGAGGCGCATGGCGAGCTGCGGCCGAGGGGGAAACAACTCTGCACTTTTTTACACCTCGTCCTCGTAATTCAGTAAAATTCAGAGAAATTCAGAAAAATTCTAAACAAATCTGAAAATCTCAAAAAAATCTGGAAAACTAAAGAAAAAATCAGAAAGATTCTCAAAAATTCTCTAAAATCCAGAAAATTCTAGAAAACCTTCAGCAGAAATTCAAAAATGTTAATCTTATCCAGTATACATACACACTCTATTCGATAAAGGTCTAATAGATGTCTTTAGGATGTATATGAGTAGAATAGACAAAGCTTGCAGATTTTAGATCTTCTATAGACGTCTATTTTCCGCAAGGGTTCACAAAAAATCACAAAAATTCACAAAAAAATAACAAATATTTAACACCAAAATTCAGAGTTGTTTCCTCCTCGGCTGCAGCTGTACGCCCGTTGGATGCAACTCCACCTCCGCGTTCTGCTTCGTTAATTCAGGGGTATATTGCAAGAACGTAGGCGCCACCTGTAAACGTATACATCTTCACTGGGCCAGGTAAAAAGGAGATCATAGGGGGGGGGGGGGGGGAACGATGGACACGGTTAGGGTTGGGGGCCAGAGAAAGGGGCGGAAAGTGTGTGTGCATGTGTGTGTGTCAGAGGGTGTTCGGGAGGGGAAGGGGGTGAAGGGGAGGGGGTGATGTACGGTGTGGGTGGGTTGGCGGCTAAGCGAGTTTGAGGGACACAGTGACACAAAGACCTCCTAGGCGGTGCCAGCACAGAGGCCCCTTCAGCCTTCAGGGTCGGGGTGGGGGCCCCAACGAGGTGAGGGGGTGCAGTGGCGTGGCGTCGGCTCGAGCGCGGCAAAAGTGGAACAGTGAAACCTCCTGGGCCCACAGGGGCGGCTGGGTGGGGAGGAATGTAAAATATGCCGAGGGCTGACGAGCTGCACGGACTCACACTTCTGCTCGTGCCCCACCACCATGGCGGCGTTGTGCAGTAGCGGACGTCAGGGGACGGCCGGGGACGGGCCTGGAGGGACGGAGGGACGGCGCCGCCGTGGACGCATACAGCCCACGGGGAGCCCAGCCCGCCCCGCCCCCGTCCCCGCCCCCGTCCACGCCCCCGTCCCCGCCCCCGTCCACGCCCCCCTGGCTGCCCGTTCCCCCGAGCGGCGCGCGATGTTTGTTGCGGAACAATGTGCGTTGTGCCTCAAGCAGGCCTAGCCGAGCCGAGCCGAGCCGAGCCGAGCAAGGCGAGCTGAGCCGGGCCGCCGGGCCGCCGGGCCGGTGGTTTTAGTCAAAACTTTTAACTAGGCGACTTGTGCCGTCCCCCAGCCCAGCTGAGGCGGTGGCGGCGCGCCTCGGCGGGGCGGGGCGGTCGGTACACGTCTCTGGGGCTCTGTGGAGGCGCGGGCCGGGGCCTGTGGGGCCCATCGTATTGTGTCGAGGAGTCTCATCTCTCTCTCTCTCTCTCTCTCTCTCTCTCTCTCTCTCTCTCTCTCTCTCTCTCTCTCTCTCTCTCTCTCTCTCTCTCTCTCTCTCTCTCTCTCCCCCTCTCTCGCGAGGGGGGTTGGTATTCCTTCATAATCTTTCTATAGAATCATGTCACGTGACCTAAAAATTATGAAACTTGCTGAGGCGCGGCAATATAGCGCGGCCTTGTTGTTGGTCTGTTCCTTTCGAGGGACGCTAAAGCTGGCGCCGCCCCGCTCCGCTCGGTGCGACCCGGGCTCGGGGGGCTCTCTAACCCCTTTTGAGGGAGAGAGGCAGGTTAGTCGCCCAGAGGTCCAGAGGGAAATTGCCGCTCCAGCAAAACCAAGGCTGTGCCCCTGCCCCCCCCCCCCCTCCGCTCCCCTTATCGGCGACCACGAGTCTTTGACGCCAGTCCTGCCCCGCCAGGCCCTGCCCTGCCCCACCGCGTCTGCTTTGCTTTTTAAACTGCACTGATCCGCCGTCGCGCTGCTTTTAACTGAATTTCACGCCTTCGCGTATGCCCGCCCGGCCCAACCCTACTTTTCCGCCTTCTCCTTCTTCTCAATCTCTTTCCGGATTTGGAGGGCGCGCGCGTGCCGTGCGCGGCGAGGTCGCCGTTGATGAGGCGCGTCGGCCGGCCCGTATAGAAAGGAAAAGTACCGAAACTTGTCCTGGACGGTTCCAAAGTCGTCCGTTTTGCCTCGGACAGACCCGACTCTGTTCCAGGACAGTCCGTCTTGAGTCCGAGTCCGAGTCGGACTTGCCCGATTTAAGCCCGTGGTACCCGGACAGTTCCTCTGAAGTCCGGTACCTCCCGGGCAGCCCGCAGACAGTCCGAAAGATGACGGGACCGGGTGCTTTACGGACTGTCCGAATTTTAATACAATTGCATATTAGGGTATATTATGTTGACGACTTGCCTTACCACTCAGCAAAATTTTAACTTTTTCGATATTTTTATGATCGGGATCGATAGAGCTGGGAAGTACAATAGGCAACGGGCTGGGCGCCAGGTCCGCCCCCGGCACCACCTCCACCTCCTCCCCGGCGATGGGCGTAGCGCCCGCCCGGAGAATGTCCGAGCCGGAGCAACCCGATATTGGTCCGAAAGCAAAGGACAGTTCCAAAGTAGCCCGGCAACACAAGGGCAGCGCGAAGAAAGTCCGGTGCTGTACATGAACTGTTCGACCCCCACATGACGCAAACATCTATGGAAGTTTGGAATCTACTAAAAGCAACTTTGGATTTATTTTTTTTTGTTTCTTTGGAGGTGGGTGGGATTAATTTGGTTTTGTTACGTATATTGTGTTGCATAGCAAAGTAACACCAAAAAAAAACACCCCATGATGTAGTCATGAAAAAGCGTGCAGGGGTTTTATGAATTTATTCAACAGGGCGCTAATTGCAAAGTCGAACTTGGCAATTGAAAACTATTTCAGACGATGCAATGCGCCTGGGCATGTTAATGTATTTGTCGAAAACCGCATCTTGATGCGATGATTTGTTCATCGTATACAGCGCTTTGTTTGGCAAGGCGTTGCGCGTTGATGAAGAGGCCTTCCTGAGGCACAGTCTCTCAGTTGTCAGTGTGGCTCAGTTGGAAAGAGGGTCGGACAAGGGGGCAGAAGAACCGAAGGCAAAGGAACGAATCTCGATGCTGTCGTGCATTTTTTTCGGACACCAGAAGAACAGTCCGACTTACGTCCGATCGCGCCTCTTCGGACAGCCCGAAAACTTTCTGATTTGGTACATTTTCAGCAATATTTCGGAACAGTCCAGGAATACATTTCGGGCTGCCCGTGGACATCTTACCGGACAGTCCGATTCTCGGGCTCTTTTCGGTATGGATTATTTCTATAAGGGGGTGCTCGCTGGTCCCTGAAACGAGTTTCCTGGCCGATTATATCAGAGACGGGTGCAGGCAGGCATCGATCGGAAGTAGTGCAGCGGCTGCTGTTAAGGGCGGCGCGGGCGGCGCCCCCTCCCGTACCTTGCAATGCTCATTTGCTGCTTCCCCTCACCCTCCGTGCCTACTCTGCCTCTCTTCTTCCTGACGAGTAGCTGCTACTGCCGCTCCTATTTCAGACAAGACGGCTGTGGCGGCGGCGGGGGCCGGGGGGCGCCTCCCGACCCGAACACAACGGAAATTAGGAGCCCCTAACGACTCTCCGATGTCTCTAATCCGAGAGATACGATAACCCGGCGGATAGTCAGGCTGCCTCCGCCGCAGCCCCCAGACGCGCCAGATGCGCGGCGCACCCAGCGCGGGGTGCGGTGTTGCGGGGTGGGAGTGAATCACCGCTGAATCACCTCCTCACCTCACCTCCCCCCGCCTCTCTGAGTATCGCGTATTTGTCGCGCTGGCAGCTAATGCCCTTTTAATGTGCTCGTTACCCTCTGCGCCCTTTCTCGCACTGCTTGCATGAGTTGCTTTGATAATCATTCAATATGCCTGTGTGGTCCTCCACGCACGCGCACGCGCGTTCTCAACGTTAAGCGTAAAGCGCGCGCGGTACCTAAGTCGGCCGTGAGGAGGGCGCTTTCAATGGGTACTCAATGCCTTCGCAGCGGAGAAAGTTGTGGGCGGCGGTCGCGCGCCAGGCGTTTTGGCGCCAAATACGCTGCCAGAAGGCGGCGGTGTATGGTGCGCTCGCGCGCCGCGCGTGAAGTTGTCGAAAACTTGTCGTCTCGCGGCGCAATCTGCCGCCGTCGATTCGGAAGGCGGCGATGTGATTTTGCGGTGAATTCGTGTCGCTTCCCCACGTGGCGCACTGCTGCTCCCCGTCGGCGTTCGTGCTTAAAATCTTCGTGTCGCGCTCTACGCGGAGCAGGCCCGCCCGGCCCGGCCCCGAGCCCGAGGTTTAATCCACTCCATTGAACGGCTGTCGCTACAGAGTTAAGCCCCCGGGCGCGAGCGAGGGGCGAGTGGTTTTTCTTGTCGGTGGAAGTGGTAAGGGATCGTCTCTTCGCCAATCGCCCCGGTGCTGTCGCCTCCCCCTCTATCTCTCTCTCTCTCTCTCTCTCTCTCTTTTCTCTCTTTGGCGCGTCGGACCCCACCCACCCACCTGCCTGCCTGCCTGCCTGCCTGCCAGCTAGCGCCTCGCCTAGGCGCGCTTGCCCGACGCGCTTGGCACCCTCAAGCATTCCCTCATCCGAGTCTGCGTCTTTTTCTCCAGCTTCAGCCCCCCGCGGCACTGTCTCACTCGCTCTCCAGCCGGGTCGTCCTGGAGAGGCTTATTCAAACCACGTTGGGCTTATGTTGTCGGCACTGCTCCAGCGGGTGACAGCGCGCCAGGCCGATCAGTGAAGAATGTTCTACGGCCAGTGGCCAGTATCCGCTAGCTTTCCAGGTGTTGCTGCTTTCACGAAGAAAATAAATAACGGAATTTAGTTTTTTGAATGGTCAAAGGAGAGGAGTGTAAGGTATCGCGTACTTTTTTCCTAGCGCGCCTCGTAGCCTCGCTCAGGGCCGCGCACACGTATGCACCATCACGTAGTGGAGAGAGGGCCGAGGTGACGCGGTGGAAAGGTGCAGGAGAAGGGAAGGGAGAGGAAAGGGGGGGGGGAGGGAGTGAAGAGGTCCTAAGAGGCATTCCAGGAACCCGTGCCTTGCTGACGGTAATAGATGAAAGCCTTTCCTTACCTGTCAAGGCTGCGGGCCGGTCCTCGACTAGCTCGCGTACAGTCAGTCATCCCGACCATGTGGGTAATTATCTACATAATTGAGACTTCGGTTCACTCGCGCAGCTAGTATACGTATTATTTGCTGTTCGTCTCTCTCTCTCTCTCTCTCTCTCTCTCTCTCTCTCTCTCTCTCTCTCTCTCTCTCTCTCTCTCTCTCTCTCTCTCTCTCTCTCTCTCTCTCTCTCTCTCTCTCTCTCTCTCTCTCTCTCTCTTAAATCCCCCAGTAAAATCGTTTTAAAAACAAAAAACTCTCTCTCTCCCTCTTCCTTAACGGATTCATTTTTTTCTTCTTTTATTTTTCAAAGGTTGATGTGTTTGTTTCTTTGCTGCCACTTACGTAGTTTCAGAACGTGAGGTACCATACCAGACCCGCATGACAGAACTGCGAGCTGCGTGAAGATCTGCCGTGGGAACCCTCGCTCCATACAGTATTGCGGAGTGCGGTGGAGTGGCGCGGGGCCCAGCACCGGGAGCAGCACAGCTGGACTTAATGAGACACATTATTGGCAGTTCATTAAGCTTGAGCTCCCTGTGCGGTCAGCCCCATGTGCGAGCCAAGGCACACACCCCCAGCCTGCTCCCTTCTCTCCCCACGCTCTCTGCTCCCTCCTTCTCTCTCTCTCTCTCTCTCTCTCTCTCTCTCTCTCTCTCTCTCTCTCTCTCTCTCTCTCTCTCTCTCTCTCTCTCATCCTACTCTTGGCACGGAGCGCCGAGGGAGAAAAGAGGCCACCTGCTGGCAAATGTTAGGACAAGGGGAGTCATGGTGTCCAATGAAGAAGAATGGGCGCGCAGGAACATCCGTTTTTACGATTCGTCGGTTGTTCCTGTTTCTAAAGACTGCAGTTCATTCAGATTTTTTTTTAAAAATCCAAAACTCACTCAAATCCAAGTGCATTAGAAATGCAATTAACCTCTCCTCACGATAGTAAATGAGAGTCCCGCAGGGAAAATCGCAAGCGGAGAAAGGGAGTGCCTGCGCCATGCACATTTCGCTCCCCCCTGGCGGGCCGGGCCGCGGGGGCCCGTGCCCTGTTGCCTGCTTCCACCGATCACTGACAAGTCACTAAGGCTCTGCAAGGACCCCGCCCCCGCCCGACACGGGGCGCTCAACACTGCAAAGCGCGCGCCTGTCGGCATGATAATTTAGTACAGAGAGAGAGAGAGAGAGAGAGAGAGAGAGAGAGAGAGGGAGAGAGAGAGAGACGGGGAAATGGAAAAGAGAGAGAATATCCCTTTCCACCCCTGCTACTGCCCCCCCCCCCCCCAACGCCCCGCTCCCCCCCCCCTCCCCCCCGAACACTGTGCCATTCATTTCGCAGGCGGGGAAATGTCGGTCACTCACTCTCAGAGAGGCAGGGCGGGGAGGCACGGAAATCTCTCCCGCACCCCTCCCGCTCTGCTCCTGGTCCTCCTGTTCCCGCTGATGCTGCGCTTTCGTGGCGCGCCCCCGCCGCGGCTCGGCTCCGCTCGGCTCGGCTCGACTCGACTCGGCTCGGCTCGCGGGGCCGCTTTGTGCCCGCTGCGGATTCGGCGTCGTCTTCCTCCGATTCCAGTTGGAGTGAAAACCCGACCGTGGGCCGTGGGGTGGGGCTTGATCGCGCCCCCTCCCCTCCCCTCCCCTCCACGCCTCGCTCCTCCTCGCTCTTGCTTCACCCCTTTCTAAAGCGCGCCGTCCAACAGCCGCTTTGGGCCGCCCTCAGCGCGGGCGCGCTTACCGCGGAGCACCGCGGAGCACCGCGGAGCCGCCGCAGCTGGCTGAAGGAGCCCCAAATGTCTTACAGCCTGCCGCCCGGACGCACCTCTCCCTCTCTCACTCTGGCTCTCCATCGTGACGCCTCACAGCCCCCGCACTCCGCCCACACGTTGCCCACTTGTCCTCTTCCCACATTTTTGATACGTGATACGCCCCTTTTGCGGCGCTGGCTCGTTGTCGACACGATCGCCCCCTCCCCCTTTTCCCCTCGGCCCACGCCATGTTTCTCGATAATTCTGCCACAGAGCTCCCGACATTCCTTTTTTTTTCGCCCTCCTAGGTCACCTTCTCTCTCTCTCTCCCCCACACCCATCCCCTTTCCCTCCTTGTTTCGCGTCGTTAATGGGACACGCGGTCCATTTCTCACGGGGTCGACTTCTCCTGCCACATGACACTTTCCACCTCTAGAGGGGAGCGGAAAGGGTAAAAAAAAACACTCCTTGTGCTGGACGCCTGCTGGACGCCTGCTGGACGATGACCCCGCGCCAAGCCGTCCTGTGGCTCGACCTTGACTCGTATCTCGCTGACCCGCTTCGTTTCTTGTGTGTTTCAGGAGCGGTTACGCTGGCAATCGCGATGCTGAGGCGGCGGCGCGCCTGGGCGTGCCCCAGCCCCCGCCAAGGAGGCCCTCCCAGGGCCCAGCGCTAGCCGCGCAGCCATGGCCGGGGTCCGGGACTTGCCGAGGACCTCCCCGTCGTCGTCATCGTCATCCTCCGCGTCGCCGTCATCGTCCGCCGCCAGCGTCCTCGTCGCCGTCCTCTTCGTGGTGACGGGGGCCTACGCGGGAGCCTGGGTCCAGGACGTGCCCGCCAGACTGGTCATCGGATATGGTGAGTGTCGCGGGTTTAGTCCTCAGCCCGGGCCCGGCGGGCGCCTGTGATGCGCAGGGTAGGCAACCCATCTGACTCGAGCAAATCGGGCCGGAAGTGAAGGGCCAGGCTAAGCCAGGGGGCCGGGCCCCGGGCCTCCCCAACTGACTTGACTTGAGAGAACTGGGGTTCGGCAGCTCGGAAAATTTTCCGGAAAAATTGGTGGAAAATCCGCTTTTTTCGGGAAAAAATTCTGAGGTCGGAAAAATTGGAAAAAATAAAAAGGCTAAAGTTGTGTTAAAACACACTTTTTGGTATGTGTTTATGGTCCAGGACGATGTCAAATGCTTTCTGTGGGGGTGGGAAATGTGTAGATCATCAAAATTCACTTAAAATCTTGAGATTTTCTTTGTCAAATTACGATGTTCATTAACATTATGTGTCAAATCTTGAAATTTCCACGATCCTTACCCGTTTTATAACTTCTTTTATACACCGCATACTACGAGACCACCCGCTAAATGGAATCAAATTAAGGCTTATATAGCTATATATAGCTATATATACCTATATATAGATCAATATGTTTAAATTGACGTTGAATATGGTCTCATTATATCCAGTTATATATATTATATTTAAGCCATATATATTATATATGGAAAAGCCTTATTAATATATATATATAATATATATAACTTGATATAATGAGACCCATTTATAAAATTTGTATAGAAAATAGATAAAGGTTTTATCTAAAATGATTTCGCGGGCAGAGGCTGAAAGATTGTAATCAGACCGTTTCATATCTTTTTGGTCATCACAAACGCAGCAAGGAATTAGCAATTTTCTCCAATTTTTCAAAATTTTCCGAAAAAAATACGAACCTGCCTGGGTTAGTAAGAACAAGGCAATATTTGCAACAACTTCGAGGGTTAAAAAAATTGCTTGCTCTCTACTTCCGGAGAGGTACTCGGCGGCGTGAGGTCTGTGGAGCTGCTGGCTGCGCAGCGCACGTGACAGCCCCGTCCCCCGCCTCATCCTCTAGTAGTGTACTTCGGACGTGATTTGAGGCGAATATCGAAGCGGCGTGTGACACGGTTTGTAGCAGAGAGGTGGATCGCTGGGGGATGGGGTGGGATTGGGTCTGCCGGGGTGCGCCCTACAGCCTCCCCCCCCCCCCCCCACGTCCTTTGGGACCATTTCCTCCCGTGGCGGGGCGGCGCTGCGGGCGCCTGGTGCTGCGGTGTGGAGATGGAAGGTATTTTCTTCGCATCGCTTAATCTGCCCTGCTCTGCCCGGAGCGGGGCGGGGGGTGGCGGGGGGCTGATAGGGCGCTCCCTATCGCTCGAGTCGCATCCGCCCCTGGCTCCCCCCCACCCCCACCCCCTTACCTGTCTTCTCGCCCCGGTGCGGAACCGTCCCCTAACTCGCCAGCGGAGCGGTGCGCGGCCGCTCGCCCGCTCGCTATATATACTATACGTAACAGAGGATGCCAATGAGGGGGGGGGGGGGGAACGTTTGAAAAGCAGGGCAGTTGGGAGTGAACGTCGAGATAGAGCTCGGGTGCGGAAAAAATAGAGCAAGATAGAGAGCGAGAAAGAGGGAAAGGGGAGAGGGAATACCGAGTGAGGGCGGCATTGGTTCTGTGCGGACCTGCAGGGGCCGTACCCACCTCACGTGGAAGATGACAATAGCTGCATTGCAGTCCGTGGGAAAAAGGATTGTCGCTCTGGAATAGCCTTTGCAGGGCGGGAAATGGCCTGGCTCCGTCACCTCTCCTTTTCTCTCTCTCTGTCTCTCTCTCTCTCGTGGGACACTGGGGCAGAAGCGTTCGGCGCCCCGGGGATGGAGATTTAAACAGGGCCACTCGCGACTTCTCACGTGGAAAGGGTGCGGCTGGGACGGAACGCGTTGAGTTACTGAGGCGCTGCTGGAGGGAAAAAAATGAAACGGTCCGTCTGGAGCAGCGGTCTTGTACGAAAGATATGTCACCACCTGCAGCTTACATTATTTTTCTTATTCCGTCGTGCGGGATTTATTTATATTTTTACCTGGCGCTGGCTTATTGTTTCTTGGTATAAAAAATGACGACTTATGAATTGAAAAGAAAAAGCGGTGTATGTCTTCTACGTTGTCCTAAGTACCGCGGGCCGTGCGCGTGCGCGAGGGAACGTCCTGGTCGCGCGGTGATGCTCGCGTAGGTTGGCCTTTTCCCTCTTTTGTCAGACAAACGCTTGTGGCCTGCGTCTCTCCCCGGCAATGCGACAGTCGTGGCTCTCTGGCGGGCATGGCTTAAATCGTGTAATAGAAGAGTCTTTGTTGGAAAAGGGAAAGAAATAATTTGGTGGGTAGGATATGGTACCGCTCCCACAAAAGGGTTAGAGCGGGAGGCGGAGACGGCTCTGCTGTATGGGCTTCCCCGCCCCGCGCGCCCCGCGCGCCCCGCGCCCCTGCGCTCCGTGAGAACCAACGCAGCTTCCCTTTGAATTTCCCGCGGAGTAGAGCAGAGCGCCGCGTAAGTCATGGAGATAAAAGGCGCACGGCGATTTACTACATATTCATTTGAAGCCGACAATACGAACTCTTCCGTTCAACATTGTACAAAAACAAGAGGACAGACATTGTGTCCTAGCGTGGCAAATAAGAAGCGCCTTTGACTGGTTGAAAGCGTCACTCGTGCATCATTCTAGGCCGGCGTTTCGGGAGAGTCCAGTCCCCGATCAAGACGCCCGTGGGTTGGTAACAAGTTGGTAACCCCCTGCATGCCCTCGTGCAGTACAGTGTGTGTCTACCGAAGCGATGAAAAGGACATTTTAAAGATAAATTAACGGTTTGCGACCTTTGACTCGTTTTCCTTTTCTCGCGGGCCTGTGCCACTTCCGGGCGGCGGCGCGGCGCGTCAGGGTTGCGCAGGTCGCTGTATGGTCGCGCAACGCACTCAGGTGCAGGCGGCTGACCCCAGTTAGCGTCGACTGCCCCGCGGTGCCCTGCGCCGGATGATTGTCCGATCAATCACTCTATCGTCGTCGTCTGTGCTGCGTGGTCCTCGCCATCAATCAGAGAACAGGCACCCTCACAAGGCCGCTGGCAGAGAGAGAGAGAGAGAGGTGAGGTCCTCGGACCGCGAGTGGCAGAGCGAGACGGGGGGAGAGAGAGAGCAGAGAAGTGCGTTTGAGGCAACAACGCACTCTGATCGACTCTCCCCCGCGCGTCCAGCCCGGGGCAGCAGCGTAGCGGCGTAGCGTCACCCAGAGGCAGCGACGGGGGGCGCCGAACTTTTCACGCAAGTATTGGGCTAGGGTTGGGGGAAGTTGCTAGAGAAAAATCAGAGACTGAGCAACAAACTGGGATGACGTCACCCAATGGCTTGAAAATTCACGCCGGATGAATCATCTGCACCAACCAGCACCAGCCCACGCACTTGATGGCTCCAATATGCAGGACAAGAAGCACCGAGGGGGAAACCAACTCTGAAATTTTTGTACACTTCGTAATTCATTAACATTTCCGAAAAATTTAGAAAAATTCACCAAAAAATAGGAAAAATTCATGTGAAATTCACAAAACTTCTCTAAAAATCACAAAAATTCTCTAAACTTGGCAAAAATTTACGAAATATGTACACCTAAAATTTAGAGTTGCGCTCCCCTCGGACAGCGCGCTCCAGGTGCAGGGTGACCGCTTGCCTAGCTTGTGAGGCACTCGTGGCCAGGGGGCGGCACCGGCCCGCGCACCGGCCCCCTCCTGGTGAATGAAGCTCTCTAGTCGTTCGCTGACTACAGAGTCACCTTTGACGACAAGGATTGCCCGGTACTTGCTCCCTCTCCCCCTCTTTCGGGCTGGACGGCGATGAAGCTCCAGCATCACGTGACGTGGTGCCCCTCGCCTGTCTGCCTGCCTGCCAGCCCTGCCTGTCCGTCCAGGCCACGCGCTCAACCTGTACATAGGCGAACCCTTCAGGTGGACAGGTGGTGCTGCCTGCCAGCCCTGTCTGTCCTGCTGCCTTACCGGCAGATGAGGTGCTCTGCATGGCGCGGCGTTCACTGCTGTGCGCCCCGCAAACCGAGCCCTCTTGGGATACCTATGGTGGGACGGGGGGTACAGCCGCATCGGCCTGAGTGAGGCAGGCTCGCATAATAGTCGAGTCGCTCTCACGCACACACGGGCACAATCGAGTATCGGGTGTCACGCGCGACGGCTTGTGCTTTACTGTGTCAGGCCATCTCTCTCTCTCTCTCTCTCCAATTCGCTTGTTGACTCGCTCGCTCGCTCCCTCGCTCACTCTCTTGCTCCCTCGCTTGTCTCCTTATCGGGTCGCGCGGCAAAGCTCTTCGTGTTTGCCTTGGAGGCGCCCCCGGAGAAAGTAGTAAGAGGATGCATTGCACCCGTGACTAAATCAGCCCCCCCCCCTTTTCCATTCCCCCCTCTCCCCCTTCCGACCCGTCCCCCACGGCTGCGTCGGCCCCCTTTGGCGCCGAAAGAGGACCGCCTCATTATGGCTATCTCGCTCCTCAGCTTCAGAGCCTCCCGCGGGCCGCGGGCGGAGGATCGAAGCTCCACCAATTTGTTTTTGTTCATTATATTGACTGCTGCCGCCGCGATCTTACCGTTGCAAGCAAGGGAGAAAAAAATCGGGTGGATGGAGCTCAGAGGGAAAGAGAGAGAGAGAGAGAGAGAGAGAGAGAGAGAGAGAGAGAGAGAGAGAGAGAGAGAGAGAGAGAGAGAGAGAGAGAGAGAGAGAGAGAGAAAGAAAGTGTGGGGGAAGGGGGCCTTGGCGTGCGTGCCCCGGTGGCGCGCGCGCGTGAGGGATTGGTGCCGTATGCGTGTCTCCGAGGCGGGGCGGGGCGGGGCGGGGCGGGGCGGGGCGGGGCGGGGCGGGGCGGGGCGGGGCGGGGCGGGGCGGGGCGGGGCGGGGCGGGCGCCACGCCGCCGGTTTAATCGGAAGTAATCAATCAGCTGCGATTTCTTCTTGCCCTTCCTCTCCTCTTCTCCTGCGTCTCCCTTTCTCGCCCTTTGCCTGCTTCTTTCGTCGTCGTTCCCACTCCCGGCGGCGTCGGCGTCGGCTCGGCCAAGGCGACGCTCGGGGCGGCGGCGGCGCCTCCAGGGTGGCGCGGTGGGGTGTGGTGGGCTAATGAGCTGCCGCCGGCCGGCGACGCGGTGGGAGTATTAACCCCGTGACCTGCTTATATAAAAAAATATAAATAAATAAAAACCTTGCCTCTCATTTTACTTTTTACTTTTTGCTTGTTTCTTCTCTTTTCTTCCTTTTATTTTTTTGAGAGTTCGGTGGATATTCCTGCAAAATAGTTTTGATCTCGTATATGCTCGAAGTAGGGGAGTTATTTGTTTTCTTAAAGCACAATTTTTGGTAATTTATTTTCATTTCGGCGCGGGTCACAGTTTCTGCTCGTCATTTTTGTTTGGTGTGCGGCGATTCATCAGGACAATGCAGCAAACGGCTGGAGGACACGACCGAAATATATTTTACGAAACTCTGCAGGTGTAGCCCGGGGGGGTTCCGGGCGGGGCCGGGCCGCCGGGCCGGCGTGGCGCTTAATGACACCACCATACTATTTCCACTATACTACTTGACTTCTAGGCCGAGTTTTTCTCCCCCGGGGGCTTTGACAGTGCGGCCGGGCGGGGCCGGGCGGGGCCGGGCGGGGCGGGGCAGGTGGTGAGGGGGTCACGCGATGGCGTGGCGCGCCCGCGGGGGGCAGGAGGGGCGCCTGGAGGCCGGCCAGCACGGCCAGCACGGCCAGCACGGCCAGCTCGGGGACGGGACCTGACGGGACGGAGCTCTCGAGTCGACTTTCGTTTGCGTGCTGCTGGCCTGGCCCTGGCGCGGGGCCGGGGCCGGGGCCGGGGCCGGGGCCGGGGCCGGGGCCGGGGCCGGGGCCGGGGCCGGGGCCGGGGCCGGGGCCGGGGCCGGGGCCGGGGCCGGGGCCGGGGCCGGGGCCGGGGCCGGGGCCGGGGCCGGCGTGGCCTGGGCCAGGCCGGACCCAGCAGGCCCGCGGACTTACACGAGCAGCAGCAGCGCTCGGACGTGCGGAGAGGCGCCGGGGGGGGAGAGAGAGAGGACAAAAGGCAAAAGAAAATAGAGGGACGGGGACAGGAATCGGTACGTGAGAGCTGCATGATGGGCGGCGCGCCGCGCTCACAATGGAGGAGGCGACTCTGCGTACTCCACTTCTGTTTTCACTGGCGGGCGCCACCGCGCCGCGGGTGGGAGTCGAACCCGCGCCCGCAGAGATGACGATGACGTCGCCCGGCCAGGAGGGCTGCGGTGGGCTCCTGGAGGCGGAGGGGTGCTGGGCCGCGGTGGCCCTTGACAAATGACCCGCCGTCCTGCTCTGGAAAAAAAAAGATCAACAAAAAGGAGCTGGACAGGATCAGAGCGGGTGGGCTTATTGCCACGAGCAGCTCCCTGCGTGCGAGGCTCGTGCTGGCCGGCCTGCCTGCGGCCTCCCCCGGCGAGGCGCCGGCCGACAGCAGGATCCGGGAGAGAAAAATTTACATGTGCTGCGGCTTTAGAAACGCTTTATGCTGCACATTTCTATGAGTTTCACAGATTGATATATAACTTTTTTCGTTGGTGCGAAAAATTCGCGATCGCGATGCATTCGCTGCCGCGCGTTGATTGAGACGTAAAGTTTTGTCCTCTTCCCGATGGCCGCGGCGGCGCCGATCGGAAAGAGCAAAGTCGGCCCGCCCCACCCCGCCCCACCCCGCCCCCGTAGCGTCGCCCTCTCCCGCTACACCCCGCCTCGATATCGGAGGCGCAATCTTAATGTAGGCGTCTTGTTGTCTCTCCTTCCCGAAAGCAGAGCAGAGTACCACCAGCCTGTTTTGTTTGTGGCCGTCTAATTGAGTCTCGGACGATGAGATTCGCAAGATGGCAATGAGCGAGGAGGGCGAAGGAGAGGGAGACGGAGAGAGAGAGAGAGAGAGAGAGAGAGAGAGAGAGAGACGGAGACGGTTGAGGGGGGCTGGGAAAAGGCGCGGCAGTGGCTGTGCGGCGCGTCGCTGTTCGCGTCTTTGACGAAAGTTAAATGAACAATCGAGTCTGGTGAATCGTCGATATGATTAAGTGCCCGCGCCGGCACCGCGCTATCCCCCAGCCCTCCTCTTCCTCCTCCGCTGGGACGGCCAATATATCCCGCCCCCGCCGCCCCCCCGCCGCAATGGCTGTATGAGCGGCACGTCCTGTGTGCGCCAGACTGTGTGTGCTTTCTCAACCGCGAGCCCCTCTTCTTGCCCGACCCCTTTGCCACTGACCTCCGCATCCGCCTCATCTCAACTCGCCCCCTGCTTGCCCTCCCACCCGAGGGGCCTTTCAATAATATCGGACGCGGACGCACTGCGGACGCGAAAACTAACTTTGAGGTGATAACGATGTAATCGTTACCGCGCCCGCCGCTAGTGCCGGCGCGGGCCGCGCCCTGCCCTGCCCCGCCCTACGCTGCCCCGCCCTGCCGCGCCTCGCCCCGTCGTACCGGCCCGATGATGTCGTTTGTCGTGTTATCGCCCGGCTCTTAAACTCTCCCTCTCTCCCCCCACCCCCTCTTCCTCACTTCCCTCGCAGCGCGGCGATGGCTGGACACGGGTTTTGTGTGACACAAAACCTGCGGGTGATACGCGGGAGTAAACCGTGTTGATCGTTATAATAAAATAAGAAAAAAAAAATACAACCCAGGGAACGCTGATACGTCGCTGCGCCCCGCGCCGAGCTGCAACTGTTAACGCTCATAGTTGTTTGTTTTGATTACGGTCCGGTTTGGTCAGCGACGCGGCAGAGAAGGCCGCGTTATAGTCTTTCTCGTTTTTGAGTCTTTTATAGCAGACGAGAGGGGTGACGTTTGTAGCCCACAGGGCTTGTGGCAGGCTGCGAAACATTCCGACATTGAAAGCTGTGGGTTGTGTAAAACTCTTCGAAGTTTGGCCGTACGCCTTGCTCGCTGCAAAGATTTTGTCCACGTCAAAAAGAAGGCAGCTCGTTTCGGGTGCTTAGTCATTAGGGGATGCTGGAGGAGCATGGTGAAGTGCGCTGGGTGTGTGACGGGGGCGGGGCGGGGGAGCTGTGTGCTCGCTGCTCATCCCTCAGGAAGAGGAGATTCAATTCGCCCGCAAGTGGTCCCGAAGTTTGGTAATGAACAGCTCTTGCTCCCCGCGAGCTTGCCGCGCCGCCCCGCCGCCCCGCGGGAGGTACCCTATCCCTCCTCTTATCACCCCCGTGTCTCTGTCCCCCGTCCTACTCGGAGGGGTGCGGGAAACGGCGTGGGGGAGCGTTGGGGGCGGGGGGAGGGGGTGGGGGTGGGGGGCTAACGAACCCCCACTGGCCTCGGCCCCCTCCACAACGAACGTCATCCCCTAAAACGGATGAGTTCCGCCTCATATGCAGAACTAATGCGAAGTCCACCGCCCCGCCATGCTCCGCCACGCCTCGCCACGCCCCACCACGCCCCTCTTCGCCTCGCCCCCAGGACGACCCCGCCATGCTGCGCCACGTACCAGGCTTGGTGAGTTTGACCGCCTAGCCGTGATCAGTTAGGGCGCGCTCTGGTGCAGCGCTGTTGATTCGCCACAGAAACGCTGCAAACCTCAATCAGCAGTGCAAATCGTAGTTAAATTGTTACAATAGTTAAAATGTGTTCACCTCGCTGTCCATAGAAGTTCCTTATGAGGATAAACGGGTTTATCATGCTGTTTAATATTTGTAAAACTTTCTATCCCTGCGGGATGTCGCTTTTGGTAAGGTCATCAGAGGGGGAGCTCCTGGCGCACGGCAGCAATCTTAATTTCTGCAGCACAACCAGCTGCTCCGGCTCATCTGGCCAAAGTTTTGCATCGGCGCTGCACCGCCCCGAGCAGCTGGGACTGCAGTCGCCTGTTAGTTGTGCCCTGATTTCCAACTTACTGTCGGAAGCGGGCGGTCCGCTTCGCCCCCAGCGAGGCCGCATGTTCCTTGCTGCTTCTCCCGACTCTATTCTTGTTCTTCCTCTTTGGCTCCGCGCAAGTTTCAGGTTTCGCCTGTTTGGTTTTGCGGTGACTGCTTGATAAAGCGCGCGGCGAGTGGAAACAGCGGTGCACCGTTGCACCCACTAAACTCTGCTACAGCCGCGCAGGTGAGCGCGTGATGAAGGGGAAAGGAAACTTCTCAAAAAGAATGCAGCGGAATTTCTTAGGAGTCGGGGTGCGATTCTCGTGTATCCTGCACTGAGAAAAGAGTGCGGCGAATTTCATCTTAGCAGGGAAAACAAAAATCTCTGAATCCGAAGGCGCATCTCGATTTTATGTAGCGCTGGATTTTTCTCTTTCATAGGGGCAGGAAAGAGCAGCCCATCCGAAACCGAGTTGTGCTCTCGGATTTCGAGACTTTCGTTAACCGTGAAGCTAGAGTGGCTTGCGGTGAATTTTCACCTTATAGGATGCAGTGAATTTCACTGTAAGTTACAGCGATGTACCGGGTGTTTCTTTCCATGCGTAACAGTGTTGCGGGATTGCACACTCGCCAGCGCCACAGGGTCCATGGCGCCTTACGGGCGGATGGTGCAGGCAAACCCGCAACACGGTTACGCATTCTAAGAAACAGCCGGTACGCAGGAACTCACTCTGGCTTACAGTGACGTTCGCTGTCGCTTACATCGTTAGAATTCACCGTGAGCTACAGTGCTGCATAATTCACCGTAGCTTTTAGTGGAATTTTCTGTAAGATTTTCGGAGTGTGTTTGGCACTGTGCGAGCAGTGAGCCCACTCACTCCCTCTGATACGCTAGGCGGAGGCGTGATGGCGAGGGACGTTTGTTGTGCTCTCCCTTTTTGCCTGCCGGAGTGTGAATAGTGTGACTTGGGATTATTTCGAGACACGTCGGGGGCCTTGTCACCCACTGGCCGGGCCGGGCCGGGCCGGGCTGGCGCCCCGAGCCTAGCGGCCCTTTCGCCACGTCCCGCCCCGCCCCGCCACGACGCCCCGCGCGCCCTGGCCGCTCTTTTGGTAATGGATTGCTGACCCGGAAGAGCCCCCCCCCCTCTCCCCCTCTCCTTCCCCCGCCCGTACCCTCCCCATCCGCCCTGGCTATCCAGGAGGACAAACAGTGCCTCGCCTCGGCTGATCCACTTGGCTGCCCTGTCGCCAAATGAAATGGCCTGACGTGTTTGTCGAACTACACTGCCTAGCAAGGGGGGAGGGGGGGGGGGGAGGCAGGCAGGGTGAGAGGGTGGCAGCCGGGGCCGCAGAGCAGACGTTCAAAGCGTTAGAAGAAGGAACTTCTGTATGTTGTCCTCGTAGCCTGTCGTCGTTTGCTATTCCGTGCTTACTTTTGTTACGCCCTTGCCGTGCACGGTGAAAATAGTTTCTTATGTATTTCAAGATCTGGCTTGGATGTCCATTGGTATTCTCCATAAGATCCAAGAAAGATCTTGAAATACAAGAAACTATTTTTACCGTGTGCATAGTGATTCCCGCATTACAAGCTTACGCTAACCGTTTTCGTCCTTTTTTTTGTGTGTGCAAAGTTAAACAAATTTGTACGCAAAATTACTCGAATTTGTACACGAGTATACACAAAAGTGTTCAAATATTCTGAAAATTTTGAACGCATAAATTTAAGAAAAAGATTTGATTGTTTAACTTCGGACTATGAAACAAATTTACTTAGCGTGCACTACTCATTACTCGCAATTTCTTTTTCACTCTTATTGTTTTATCGACGTGGCGTCTCACTCTTGCGCTCTCTGCGCTTCTGCTCTCGCGTTCAATCCGTGCATCATTTTTGGGCGTGCACTTGTGACCCAGGCGTGGTGCGGGCAGGTTAGAGCTACCACTATCGCGGGGCCACAATAAATCTAGACCATAAAATGACACGCGTGCTCTCTCTCCCTTCCCCTCCCCCCTCTCTCCTCCTCTTTCTCTTCCTCTCTCCATCTCTGCCGCCGCTCCCTCTATCCAGACCTTAAAAGTGCAAGCGGTATACTAAAACTGCGATCGTCCCTCTTGCGGGATTTTTCTTCTTTATAGCCACACATGTCAGCGAATGTATGCCGTAACAATAATTATGACCGAATTTATCTCCTTGGCGTTTTTGTTGCACCACGCGTGCCCGCGCCCTCTCTCAGCCCGGCACGCGGCACTACCTTGTCGCCAGGCTCTAGGGCCCTGCCTTTTCTGTGTGAGACCCGATATCACTCACGCGAACCACATATTCCAATATATTCACATCAACCCTCTGCGCTTGGAGTTCCTCCCACCCCCATCCCCCTCCTTCCCCATTCCTTCTTGTCCCTCGTGTATCGTCGGCAACTTGTGCCCGCGAACAGGTGCTCCGCAGCTGCTGATGTTTACGATTTGCCAAGTGCGCGAAACACTTTCCGCGCCGATAATTAACCGGGCTGGCTTGTTGTTTTGTTTGCCATGTGGGCCGTGCGGTTCGCACGTCCATAGGAGTGCTGCATTGCGCGGGGCAGTAAGACCCCTCGCTCTTTTGTTTTTACTCCTTCTGACTTGATTTAGAAACACATAGACCACGAAGCTTCCTGAAGTTTTACAACGCAGGAGAATTGGAGAATTTTCTCGGATTCTGTCTCGTGTCCCTGGTGAAGTTCCGGTGCTGGATCATTGAAGACGACGGCCAGACACTACAGCTCCCCTATCTCACGAGCTACGACGGGCGTGACTTCAGCGATCTTCAGTCTTCAGAGAGATGAGTCCTCCCCCCCCCCCCCCTCTCCTCCCCCACCCCGGCATAGTGCGGCGGCTCCGCTCTCAACTTCGATATTACGCTGTAGGAGGCCGAGTCTGGTCGGGATTAGATCCCCACCCTGTGCCGCCATTTAACGTCTATCTTGCTCCCTGCTCCCCTCTCCCGCACCCTCCCCGCCCGCAACTCCCTTGCCGCCTCGCTCTGTCCCTCTTATGGAGACAGAGAAGGGCCTAAGTCGGTACGTCGCAGTGGGGCAGTCTAATGAAAATGCGGCCAAGGCTGACTCCCCCTCTCGCGCACTCACCCTTTCTCCTTTTCTCACTCTCGCAAAGGAACCCCACCCCTAACCCTATCCTTATCACACCCATCGCACATTCCAGCCCAAGGACTAACTGAGTGGGGGAGAGAGAGAGAGAGAGAGAGAGAGAGAGAGAGAGAGAGAGAGAGAGAGAGAGAGAGAGAGAGAGAGAGAGAGAGAGAGAGAGAGAGAGAGAAAAACGGAGGATAAGGACAGAGAAAAAGTTCAGAGGCGCGACATTTCCAATATATCTCGCAGAGATGCACACTGCTGTGCAACAGTGAGTACAACAGTCCTGCTTTCTGGGACACAGCAGAAACAGGATACGAGCCGTCGTGATCAAGGTCTCGGGTGGATGCTCTAGAAGCGGGCAGCCGCTCCACATTTGGTCGCGCGCGTGCGTGTCCGCTAAGGGCATAACGCGGCGTGAAGGCGGGAGCGAGTGACCTTGCCGCTCTCCGTGCAGTGGATGCGTTCCGCAGAGCAGTCTAGCACTGCCAAGAGACGGAACACCTCCTGCCTCCCGCGCCCTAGAACACGCGCCGGTTCTCCAAACTTAATTTTGCGAAACAACGGTGCATGCCTTCCACAGCCAGTGTGGCTTCTGGGTCAGCAGGGTTTGTCACCTTCTTAGTTCCGTTTCCCTCTGTGGCGCTCTTTTCAAAGTAACACGACGAGAATGGAAGATTTTAGGTGTGTCAAAAAGTCTTTACGGAGGGGGCGGCACCCGAGGGGTCCTTCTCTATGGATTCAAGCGAGCACCGATTTTTCTTGATTTTTACTGATTTTATTGTAGGGTGTAATCTGATTTTGTTTGAGAGAAGGACCCCACGGCAGAACCCCCTGCTCCATCGGCTGTACCTCGATGGCAGCCTCCATTATTGAAAGTCTGGACGCGCAACTCGAGAGTCTCGAGAGTGTCTCGAGGTCTCGCCTGGCAGTGGGCAGCCGGGTGGCGCCGTGGCGCCTCTACCAATACCTCGGCCACCCTCCTCAAGTCGCCCCAAACTGCCTCCACGTGATGACACACGTGTGTCACTAAGTTTCGCCGCAAGTCTGGTGGCGAATACGGAAGTAGAAAGGAAGAAGAAAGAAGACTTAACATTTCATAATATCGCCCACGAGTTTGCCCTGCTGTTGCTGTTGTTTGCGGTTAGGTAATATCTCTCGCACCAGATCGCCGCGGGCCTGGGCGGGTCGACCCGGCCGGGCTGCAGCCTAGTCTACCGTTATCACCATCAGATTTGTTTTGCTTTTTCTCATCGAATGCGTTTGCTAAGGTGGCTGTGAGTGCGCAAGCAGCGGGCAGGGCGGACAAAAAAAATACCTCGAAGGGAACAAGATTGGGAGAAGGAGGGGGAGTGGCAGGGGGAGAGGCGCTCACTAAAGGCTGCTGATGAAGGCGGTGCCGTTACATTCATTGCCGTACCACCGCTCCGCGCTTATCTCAGGCTTTATCAATATTTTTCAATGAACTAATCGTTTCGCAGTGTCTCGCGTGTTTTAAAAGGAAATCTTCATTAATATTTAAAAAAAAAAATGCTTGGAGACATTTTCTAAACAAAGTATAAATTTTTACTTTATACTACTCTGTGCTCTGTCACTATATATATAGTCGCTCTGTACGAACCATTAGAATTTAGCCCTTCCGTGCGCAAGAGCGGGGAAAGGGGGGAGGGGGTAAGCACGCGTACAAAACGTGTACCATATTTTTTTTACTGTTGCCTTTGTTTTCTGTACCTTTTTTCTTGATTTTATTTTGATTTTTTAAATTTTAATTTCTTTTGACTTTTTATATGAATCTTGTTTCGGCTGTACAATGATTTTCCTCGGATTTTTCGAATTGATCCCTCCCTCGCACAAGAGGCTCGCACTCTGCCTCGACGGGTACGCCGGTCTACACCGGCTGCTGCTGCTGCTGCTGCTGCTGCTGGCACGTCTGTGGTCGTACACGGGACAGATGTATGTGTTTTGTTGGCGCGCGTCTCGTCGGGTTCCCCAGGGTGCGGGAGCGGAGGGGCCTGGAGAGGCCCTGCTGCCCGGCCTGCCCTTCCCGGAGAGACCTGGAGGGACCCCGCCCCGCCCCTCCCCGCCCCGCCCCGCACCGCCCTGCGCTGGGCGGACGTTGATCGATAGGTCTCCATATGGGGAGACAGCGATGCGACTCGGAACGACGCTAACGCCGCTAGCGGTAACGGCCGGTGGCATCGCTATACGCCGGCCAGGACTCGTTAGAGCTATAGCAGCAGGGCACGAGCGGGCGGCCCGGCCCCGGTCGGCGTCGTGGTGGGAAGTCGCGACTCTGAACCGCGCGAGCCGAGCGGGGGAAAATATGTCTGGGCGTTTTATTCATCGGAGACATTTCCTCCTGGAGATGCTGGCCTGGCTCGGATCATGACGGCCTACGTCCGAACGGAATTTGTCAGTTGCCACTCCTCTCTCTGTGCGCATCTCTTTCTCTCTCTCTATCCCACTCTCTCACTCTTCCTCGCCCACCATGCTGCACCACACTCTACTCCCGCTTCCCCTCTAATCGTCCTTTCCTCGCCCATTTGTTCCCGCAGTGGGTTGGCGGGGAGGGGGGGGAGGGCAGGCATCTGGGCAGATCGTCTCCAGGAGGCCTCCTCGGCAGCCGCCCCGCCCCGCCACCTCCCGTACAATGGCTATTGTTCACCATCGTTAGGCTGCGGAGGGCCTAAGTGCCGCGTGCATGCGGCGGACGAGTTGCGGGTGGAGTAAGGGCATGGTGCCCGGGCCGGAGTCCTGCTGCCCGGAGGAGCGAGTGTGCGCCCGGAGTCCTGCTGCCCGCAGGAGCGAGTGTGCGCCCGGAGTCCTGCTGCCCGTAGGAGCGAGTGTGCGCCCGGAGTCCTGCTGCCCGCAGGAGCGAGTGTGCGCCCGGAGTCCTGCTGCCCGGAGGAGCGAGTGTGCGCCCGGAGTCCTGCTGCCCGGAGGAGCGAGTGTGCGCCCGTAGTCCTGCTGCCCGGAGGAGCGAGTGTGCGCCCGTAGTCCTGCTGCCCGGAGGAGCGGGTGTGCGCCCGGAGTCCTGCTGCCCGGAGGAGCGAGTGTGCGCCCGGAGTCCTGCTGCCCGGGTGGCCGAGTGTGGCGCCCGGAGTCGGATTCCTGCCTCCTGGAGGAGCGAGTGTGGCGCCAGGAGTCCTGCTGGCCGGAACCTTACCTCGCCTCGCCTCATCTCGACCGCCCGTCCGTCTTGCGCGTGAGCGTAAGGCCCGTCGCGCCAGTCTAGATCAAACAGCAGCTCCCCAGCCCCGGCTCGTGCTGTCGAGGTTTCCTCTAGCAATTAGAACTCCCTGTGTATCTGGCTAGCTTTACTTTTGTGGCCGTACAGGCGGGCAGGCGCGCGCGGCGCACCCGACTAGTTCCTTGGACCTTGCCTGTTTTTCCTGCTCCCAACAGTACATTGCAAGAAACTGCGTCATGTTTCCGCCAGTAATTAATGCGTTGATGTTTTGGAAGCAAAAGTGTGCTGCAATAACTGTGCGGTCCGCCACCACGTGCGCGCCGTGCAGTGTATGATGCACTCGGCCCCTCCGCGCCTGCACGGCTGCTTTCCCCGTGATTTACAGTCGGCGGCGGGTCCGGTCATCCCGGCCAGGTGTTGAGGTATTAATGGGATGTTGTTAAAATACGGCTCGCCTTTGAGTCGGCGGCCGGCGGCGCGGCGGGCTGCTGAAAAGCGTTTCTTTTTCCTGGGAATGGGGCGCGGAGCCCTCCCGCCCTGCTGCGCCCCGTCCCAAACGAGCTTTACGACTGAGGGCACTGATAGCAGCGGAGGCCTGCCTGACCCTGACCTTGTAGTGCAGGAAATAAAGTAGGAAGGCTCGGGGAGAGAGGTGTTCAGTGTTCAGCTCGAAAATCTCCCGTCCTCCCCATGTATTAGTATTTTATCAAGCTTGCAATACAACGAACAACACCCAAAAAGCCCGTTCCTGGTACAAGAACGTAAGCTTATTCCTGAATCCCATATTCACCTTGGGCCAAGTTAAAGTTCCTCGTGCTAAGTAAGTGTTCTTTGCACACTGCCAGAACATTTCTTGTGCCAAGAACAGGCTTCTTTGGGTGAAAGACGCACGTAAAAACAACCCTTACTTCCTCCATCTCATGTCGCCCATACCAATGTCGAAAGTAGGAGGTCCCTCCTAAATTTTATAGTCAGATTTCTGACCGCAGTGCTCCGCCCTCTTATGCCAGACATTGTCCATGTGGACAGCTCGCTGTCGGCCGCGGGGCTCCTATCCAATACATAGCCGCTCTGACTTGTCTAATAATTTATTTAGAGTGACCCGATTCTTAGTCCTGGGAGAATATAGAGACCGCGAGAAAGAGATGTTCCTCCTTATGCCCTTATCTCGCTCATTGATTTCTCGATGCCGAGAAGAAAGAGAGAGAGAGGAGCAGTGCATCTCCCCAGTGGTTTGAGATGAAAAGGCAGATTAATAAATCGAGCCGGAAGCGCCGCTTTGTTTTGATTCATTTCTCGCTTCGAGATGAGGGAATTCATCTTTCACCCCGTCCTTCTTTTCCTCTAAATTATTTCAGGGAGTACAAGATCACGTAAAATACTTTAACATATTTAAATGAGATTTCTTATCAGTCTGTCAAGCGAGGGTTATACGCCTCTACATTTGTTTTTTCTTCTCGTGTTTCAGGTGAGTGCTGTTAGCTGTTACCACTGCCTCCTGCCGTCGGCTCGACTATTGAGTGAGTAATAATTGGGTTACTCCGGCACCTTCCTCAATATCCCCATCCCTCGAGGGACGGCCGTGTGGATCTGTGTACTGTTGAGGTAATTCATGGATTGATTGAATCCTTTCCTATCGCGCTCGCCAGCCCCGCCCCGCCCCGCCCGCCCCGCCCCGCCCCGCCCGCCCCGCCCCGCCCCGCCCCGCCCCGCCCGGGCCTGCTATGTTTATCCCGTGCAGGCGAGGTGTGGAGGAGGGAAAGGAGAAGGGGTGGGGGGAGGGGCTTTTCTCCTGCCTCCCGCCGAGCTCCATGGTGCTCGAGTCATAACAGCGAGCCCTGCCAGGCCAAAACAGGAAAGCAGGGAAATTTGTTTTGCTAGCCAGCAGGTGTCATCGACCTGTGCCGATTTTGCGCAGCAGGCTCCCTCTGCGCTGGAGCTGCGTTGGTATGGGTATTTTGTTGTTTTCCCTCCAAGTCCACAATATACTAGATAAACAACCGCGCTGAACGCCGCCGTGCCCTTTCGTTTTACCCGACCCGTCTCGGCGGAAATATCTCTGCAGTGATGGGGGGAATGCGGAGAATACCAGCGGGAATGGGATTTGCTCATGATTAAAAATTTAGTCGAGTTGTACCTGTTGTGCCGGCGCGGCAGGGCGGGCGTGGCAGCGTGGGCACTGGGCCCCGGCGCTGCCAGTCAGAGATAGCGGCGTCCAAAGAGGGGACGAATGAAATCGGCGTGGATAAATACCAAGTTAATTAAGAAGTTGGCTTTGGCCCGGCGAGTGCTGGGCGCAGCAGCTCAGCCGCTCCCCCCCCCCCCCCCATCCCCATCCTCTCTCCCTCCCTCTTTCTCTATCCCTCCCTCTGTGTGTGTGTGTGTTTCCCTCCCCCCCCCCACTCCACTGTGCCCCGCATTCTGGCGCCTCTGCCGCCGACGCGTCGGCCCGGGCCGGGAGCCCCTGGCACAGCAGGCCACCAGTATCTCTCAACGCAGCCGTGTGGGCGGGTTGCCTACCTCGCAGGCGGGTAGGAGGGGGCCCTCCTCTATTGTGCAAAGAGAGCCGATTTGACTGGGGGCAAAAAAAACTTTTTCTCTTAAATACTTTCTGATAAAAGCGTCTCTTCCACATTTCGTGCGGAATGTTGCGCCCCCCGCGCGCGATGCGGTGGGAGTGGGGGGTGGCTTTGGTGCAAGTTATGCTCTACGTGGCGCAGAGCGGGTCTGCGGTGGAGCGTTGACCCCTGGGGCTCAAACTCTGCTCCTCTCTCTCTCTTTCCCCCTCTCTTTCTCTCTCAATATCTCTCTCCGTCTCCCCTTCTGCTGGTCGCGCCTTCTCCGTGGGGCTGCTGGCTGAGAGCGCGGGCGGCGGAGGCCAGAGGCGGGTTTGGCCGGGCTGCCGCCGGAGAAGCACCCTCTTGACTCTTTTGTCATCCGCACTCTGCAATCAGGAAGAAGGTTTACCGGTTCATCCCTCGGACCTGGCAGGCGTGGCGGGGCGTGGTGGCGGGGCGTGGCGGCACCGGGTGGAGGGCGACGTCGTTGACACAGGCAGCAGGTCGAAGTGTGGCGCGGAGGTGTAGGTGCGGCGCAGGGGCTGTGGGGACCGGCTGATTGGTTTAGAAGGTCGTTGCACGCCTCACTCATACTTCTCTCCACGGTTTGCTGTCCTTATCGCCTCACCTTTCGTTCTGCCTCTCCATCTGTTCATTTTTTAGCAGATGATACCTTTAGTTTCTTTACTTTCAGAACAGTACAAGACACTAAGGTGTCAGCTAGCTTGTACTCTCGAGTCCAGAAACCAATCGCAACTATACAATAATATAGGGTGGCGCTGCTAGGGGGGGCCCAAATGGCCGCCTGACGCGCAGTCTGCGCGGAACAATGACACCTTCTCCCGGCGCGCAGCTCCTCCCTGCCAGCGACCGCTTCGGTCCGCCACGCCGCCGGCGGACCCCTCCCACCCCTTTCCCTCCCAACCCCGCAGGCACGCGGCGCGGCGCTGCTGGCGTCGTTCGTCGTTTACATCGTGTGCGTTCACACACAAATTGTCGCACCCCATAGCAATTTCTCTTGCGGTGCGGGTATCATCTGCTATCAATACCAATCTTGATTGATATTTTTCTCTCATTTCCTGTCACTTTTTCGCATGCGGTACGTAAAGAAATAGTCGTGGGTGTTCCGCTTTTAATCTCAATACGCATGCACAATACTTATTACCAATAATTGCTCGCACTTTCCGGTTTTCTTTCGGTTTTGGAAAGCTCGTAGTACTGTGCTCTCACAATTTCCTGCAAGAAAAACAAAACGCATGAGCCAGTTATTATTGTAGACGGTAAAGTGCGAAAGAGGGCGTCGCCTCCTTGTATGTTACTCTCGTCTTTTTCCCCTTGCCACGACCCCCTGCGCCCTGCGCCCTCTCGCAAAGCTCTGCGCGCCATCTCTCATCAGACACCCCTGTTCCCACACCCCCTCACCCACACTCCTGCACCGCCAGCGCAGCCAGCGCCACCGCGACGGCAGTTTAAGACAATACACCGCCGCGCCGGCCCAGCGCGTCTTCATAAAGAATGGAATTGTACGCGAAAAGCCATGGGCGGCGCCGCGGGCCGGGCCGGACCGCGCGGATATTTATTTACGCATTTATATAGCGGAGCGCTTGCTGCTCTGCTCCCCCCGGCGCTCTGCCCCTCGCTCTCACCGGGGTGTGCCCTGGAGGGCTGGCGGCGAGGGGTTTTTCTCTAAAAATTGAAGCGAACACTGTGTTTTTCTGATTTTTCTAGTTTTTGATGATTTTTCTTGAATTTTACTGTTTTTTTTTTATTTTTCTAGATTTTTTTTTTAAATTTTCACTGATTCTGTTTGAGGGTGTTGTGTTTACTGATCTTTTTCAGTGCAGGGCCCCGCTTGCCCTCGCCGATACTATTCGCGGACGCCGTCCGGCCCGACTGGCGGGAGGTATACTTCCCTCTCGCCGCGCCGCGCGCCGCGCAGTCCCCGCAGAAATGGCTTTGAAAGAGGACTGGGGGGGGGGGAAGGGGGAGGAGGACTTTTCGGGGGAGTAATAACTCACCAATAGCGCTGCGGGCGAGGGTGCCGCGGCAGGGGCCTGCGGCCCGCGCGCGTGCTTCGGTACAATTAAGCTGAGAGGTTGCCTACCTCCTGTTTGCTCGACGATAGGAAGATCCGCAGCGCCCCGCGCACAGAGGCGCCCGGCACCGCCCCTAACCCTCCCCCGCAGCCAGACAATACTATTGCGATGCGTGCGTGCGGATTGACGCGGCAGGGAGAATTTGGGTGAGAGACGGAGAGAGGGTTGCGCATCTCGGAGAAGGGGGGGGGGGGGGGGGGGGGTAACGCGGTGGTGGTGGCGGGGCTTTTGTGTGGGAACGCCTGCGGACCGCGGGGAGTGGTGGCGGAGGGGGGCGGGGGGCACGTGGATGGGCATTTAGGCGTGGGACGTAGGCAGGCGGCAGTGATAACAGCTGCTCATGGTGAGGGTAGGGTAGCTGGGAGGGTGCGGGGCGCCGGGGGATGAATACGGAGATGGAGTCATGAGGAGGGAGGGGACGGGCCGAGCCCCGGGGCCCCCGCCTGCCCGTCAACGCAACTGTCGCGGGTGTCATGTGTCGAGGTCATAACGTCGAGTTTTACTGTTTCGTGTACTTTTTAAAAAAGAAATAAAAACCGTGAAAACCCTGAGAACCTCGAGTGTCATGGGGCGTCTGCCATTCACTTTCCCATGGCAGCCCACGGTCCGATGGTGGGCCGCGCGGTGCGCCCGAGGCGGGGTCCCCGCTGGATTTACACGGGCGCACGGCCGCGCACGGCGCGAGAGAGCGTCCGCACCTAATCGCCATAATTCACCCTTTCGAATGAAGACCTACGGCCGGGCTGAGCCGGGGGCAGGCGGCAGGCCGCAGCACAGCGCGCCGCGCCGCCCGCTTTGCGAGCTGTCGTGGGTGTTCTTCTTTAAGAAGACCCGCACCGCCGCCCCTCTGGCCGTCCGTGCGCCCCTCTCCCTCCCTGCCCGCCCCTTCCTCGCGTGCCGGTCGATGTTTCCACTTTAAGCAGCCCGTCGCCCCGTCCTAACGTACGGACGAGGCGGAACGTCGAAAAGTACCCACCCGGCCAATGAGGCCACCTCGGCCCGCCTCGCCCCGCTCCGCCTCGCCCCGCAGCTGTTCCCGTTTTTTGAATGTTCTTTATCCTTGGTTTGTTTGTCTTACCTGTGCTGGCGGTACCCGTGTAGAACAGGTGCATGTCGTCTTTTTGTTTGTTTCCCCATCTCTCACCCCTTATTTCTCTCCTACCCGCTCTCTCTCCCGCTCACTCCCCCAGTCCCCTTCCTTCCCTTCTCGGCGCCGCAGCCAGGCCGGGTACAGAGTGTGCTCAGCCAGGCGTCGCATGGGTCTGTCTGTCTTACGGCCCGTCTGGTCCGGGAAGGTGCGGACAGGCGTGCCCCCTACCCCTCTATCCCCCTGCCCCTCTATCCCCCTACCCCTCTATCCCCCTACCCCTCTATCCCCCTACCCCTCTATCCCCCTACCCCTTACCTCTGCATCCTCCTTCGTCGACAGGAAATCCGATTATACGTGAGATATGTAAAGGCCGCATCCCCATTGTCATCCCCCTGGTGAGCCTGGCAGCGAAATGGCACCGCTGGTGAAACTAATGGCTATGCCTCGCGTGCCTTGTGGTGTGGTGTATTAAACTACTTAGTCCACACATTAATTGCGGCCTGTGGTTTTCTACAAATGTGTCCTCTTTCCCCGCACGGGCCCCATCATCCTCCCCATCCTCTTCTCAGCTTACTTCGGTCCTCCCACTCTGCTGCGATCCGCGAGAAGGAAGACGAAATCTGTCAACTGAAAACTCGCAGAAACTCGCGTGAAGTGTCATTGGGACCGCTTCGGGAGCGGTGGTATGGGGGTTCCGCGCGTCGAACCACGCGTCATTTATTTAAGAGGGATACCTTCGCCCTAAGACTTTGTGACCACATTTGGTATTTTTTTTTTCCTTCTTCCCGCAGCTTCTGCGTGGCCCAGTTTCTCCCCTTTCAATCCAGCGAGCTCCGCTGCCTTCACCCCCTCCCCCTCCCCTACTTTTGCCACTTTCCCGCCGCCTGCAATCCTGAGCTGTTTAAACTTTTCTCGCCGCACCAGGCGCGAGCGACGGTATGAAAAATTGCCTGTTGGTGGGGACATCGAGACGAGGACGGATTTGCGCAGCGGCGGTTTGTGAGGCGGGGTTGTGTCGGAATGGGGTGGATACCAGACGGGTGAGAGAGGTGACCTTGCCGTGATCCGAGCGTGGGGGGCGGGCGGGTCCAGCTATACGGTTTACTTATTTTTATAGATTGTTTATACAGTGTGAATGCATAGTTTAAGTAGCCACTGAAAACCCTGGAATCCAATTTCTCACCCAAAATGGGAGAGGACACTTTTCCATGCTAAATTAGGGTGAGAATTTTTAACCTTACTCTTTTCGAGCGAGATGTTTTTTTAGCCTCGCTCTATTTGAGTGAGGATTTTTTAACCTCGCTTAATTTGAACACGAATTCTCACTTTATTAGGGCGAGGTTTCGAAATTCTTTCTCATAAAGAGCGAGGAAAACAATTCTCACCTCTCAGAGAGTAATAAAATTGCCCTCAAATTCTCACTCGTATGGGGGCGAGAATTATGACTCGTAGATTTTCAGTGGAGGGAGGGCGCGCAGACTCGTTTTGTACTGTGCTCCTATTTTTAAATCCCCGCAAACAGGACAGTTCTTTTTTCTATTCCTTGGTTGGCGCCGTCTCATCGTGTTTGGCCCGCGCTGATCTAGTCAAAGCCGTAGGCTTGCCGCCGTCCGAGCCGCTGCCAGGCCGCCCAGCCCCGCTCGCCCCGAGGGGGCGCGCAGCGCGCACTCCGCGCCTTGGAGCAGGCAAAGAGGATCAAGAACTTGGAGAGTGGCGGATCGACACCGACCCGGCGACCGGCCACTCAGCAGTAAAAATAGCGCTGGTGCAAAGGGGGCTGCAAAAGCGAGGGTCAAAAGGGGGAGCGAAAAGAAAGAAAAAAGACAAAAAAGGAGGCGGTACTTCTGTCATTCCCTCTCAGTCTCATCCCCGTGCCCGCTACCGGATGGGTGGGCTGGGCATTTGCATTACTGCGGGGCGCCGCGCGGACAGCGGGCCGGCTGATCTTGCAAAGACGCGAGTCTGCGGAGCGATTCGTTAGAAAGGAGGACGGCACGGCAGGGGCCGGGCAAATGCAAACTGTTGTGGTGGCGGTGGGCGCTGGATTTCTTGTAAGCGAGAAGTGTCACCGCGAGCCGCTCACCCCGCACCCTACGGCCTAGGGCCTCTTCTGACGCCCTACGTCGGAGGAAAAAGGGGGGAGGGGGGGGGGGGCGTGCACACACTCAAAAAAATATAGCACAGCTGAAATAAGTTGTGAAAAATTATAGCAATAGGCTACGACTAAAAACTTATCGCAGCGGAAAAATAAAAAGCAGAGGAGTTAGAAAATAAGCATGATAGCTTAAAAATTTGCTGTGCCTATACAGTAAAAAAATTAGAACACGTGCTAATTTATTTGCTCTGACGCGAATTATTTGTTTCTGCGTGTGCCTGCTTATTAAAACATTCCATTTGCCGCGATATATGAATGTTCTCTACTTACTGTTGGGATTTTTTTTTTCGACACACTGTAGAGCACGACGCCGGAAAATTCGCATCATTGAAAATGCAGCAGGGGATCAGCTTGGGCGTGGCTGGCCCGTCCCGGCCCGTCTGCATCGGAGTGGAAGCGCTGCTGCACACGTCGTGCAGGCGGCGTGGCGCCGGGCCTTGCTGTATAGGGGGCTGAGTCAGGAGAGGGATGAAAAGAAATCCGAAATGGCCCATTTAAGCCCCCCTCCCCGTCTCGCCCAGGTTCCCTTATCTCGCTGCAGCGCGGATGTGTGTCGGCGTGTATCGGAGCAAATTGTCCGGCATTAGCCGCGTTCACATGGCCCTCCGAGAGAATCAATCCCATTTGCATAGAGACGCGTGCAGCGCGTGACGATGCTCTGGGAGGAGGAGGAGGAGGGAGGTAAGGAGCCCGGCCCGGCCCGGGGGATTTGTCATGGTCGGAGCCTTGATAAGCTTCCGATAACCGGATCAGGGGTGGCGGCGGCGGCGCAAGGAGCAGGGGCGAGGGGGGTTGCGACGAGCGAAATGCTTTGGCCTTTTTTTTTTTCCCGAATCAGTGAGGCAGGGCAGGCCTTGCATGCTTATCAGAGGGTGGGGCGAAAGTGATACCAGGAGCCGAACGCCCCCAGATGTAAACTGTTGGACGGTCGAAGGCGTGGAGCACCGGTTCCGTCAGTAAAATCCCACTCCTACGGTCTTTGCATTCCGTTATTTTGCTGCCTGGTCCACACTGTAATTTTTGCTTATTGCATGTACCTTAATGGAATTTACTGTAATTTTGCAAACATCTGTGGGAGTCTCAATTCAGCAATAAACTAACACGTCGGTATGACTGTTTCTGAACAATACGGTACGGATCATTACGGACACCGTCATCTGCTTCATATTTTCTTTAGAGTAGGTAAAGTTTGTCTAGTTCCCCTATCACACCCTTGAAGCGATTAATTAATCCTTGCTTTTCCGATGACCGCTAGTGGGTTCCCGAAATCGTCGTGTATCTTTGATACCTGTTCAAGTTTCTAATGAAGTAATTTAAAGGGCGTGAAGAATAACCTTGTCGGCAAAGTGCTGATTTCTGCGCACCTCCTGCGAATCCCTCCATCCCAGCCCGGTCCGCTCCGCCGGCCCGAGGGGGAAACATCTCTGAATTTTTTGCACACCTCGTAAATCAGAAATATTCAGAAAAATTTTAAAATAAAAAAAATTGGGGGAAAAGTTCAGGAAAAAATCAGAAAAATTTACCCAAATTCACAGAATCTTAGGAAAAATCTCAGCCAAAAATTCACAAAATCTCACAAATAATTCACAAATACTCTTAAAATTTGTACACCAAAATTCCAAGTTGCTTCCCCCTCGGACCGGCCGGCCCGGCCCCGCCCTGTGGCGCGGCCCAGCAGAGCGCGGAGAGTGCGAGATGGCGCGCTGCGTGGAAGGGCGGGGGCGGCGGGGGCGCGCGGAGGCGGGAGGGAGGAGGGGCTTCTCCTTAGATTGCTGTCTGATAGCGCCCTGATGGGGAGGGGCGGCGGGGCGGCGCCGGGCCGGAGGGGGCGCGTTCTTCTCTGTCGCTCCGCCGCCGGTGACAGAGACGGAGCGCCGTGCGTTTCGGTGCAGAGCAGGGCAGGGGGCTACGCTGGCTTTGATGCCGGCCGGCTGGGCCGATGGCAAGGGGCTACTCCTCGGAGGCCCCCGCGCGCCCCCGCGCGCCCCCGCACACCCGGCGCGCGCGGGGTCGGTCCTCGAGGGCTTACAGCCAAAGTTGGCGACTCTTGGCGCTTTCCGAAAAGCTGGAAAGAGGAGTAGCAGCAGCGGGAGGAAGGCTCTGGCGGTCTGGTCTGGTGTGGCCTGCTCCGCGGTCCCCGCGCGCGCCCCCGCCCCCCTGCGACCCTGATCGCTACGGCCAAGTTTGTCTTGGGAAATATGAAGCAGCTATCGATGGAGAAGCTGACCCAGTGACGTCTGGAGAGCGTCTGCCGCGCCCCGCCGCCAGGCCGGGTTTGTTCGTCTTCATTAGATATATTTGCGAAGTGGAATCTCAGGATTTTCACGCAAAAAAGAGTTTGCCTCCCAGCAAAGTTTCTAGCTCTCTCGAGCAAAACAATTACCTCTAAATAGACTCAGCCAATTTATTTAGTACCGAGGATTATTTTTAGCTGTACAGCTAACTGCTCAACTTATTTAGCACCGAGGAATTTTTTAGCTGTACAGCGAACTGCTACACTGAAAAAACAAAGGCACTAAACAACACCTTTCCTAGGGCACTAAAGTCAAGGGCGCGGTTTAGTGCCTTTCCTGGGGCACTAAAGTTTAGTGCCTTTCCAAAGGCACTAAACTTGTACGGAACTCATATGAAGCTAGCCAGCTAAAGGTGTGAAAGTTCTCATTTAGTGCCTTTCCAAAGGCACTAAGCTTTAGTGCCTTTCCAAAGGCACTAAACTTTATTAGTGCCTTTTAAAGGTAGGGATTCGCACCTTTGTTTTTCCTGTGTATCTGAACAACTAAGTTTTTGTTCCTACATTCAATTTTTTTAGCTCGGGTGCTAAATTACCCCAGTAAGTCGATTGACACCGAACTGAATTTGAATTTTTTGGGTGTTACTTCAGATTTCATGAGATGAGATGACACGCTGCTCTCACAAAGCAACTGCTTTGAGAAGTGTGAAGAAGATGTGAGGGAAAGCGTTTGCTTCGTAAGCCCGAAAACACCGCTTCGCAGTTTCATAGCGTGCTAATGCTGTGTAGGGAAATAACAGCGAGCCTTATTCCAGATAGTGCAAGAACCATGAAGGTTGTTTTAGCATAACAATCCGTCGCGTCAGGGGATCTAATGTGAATGCAAACAGTTGTCGTCAGCTTTTCTCGCTCTTCCGTCTTGACAAAGTAGTACTCCTCAGCCTGATCCCCTAGCGTCCCGGCGTGCAGATTGCAGGCAGTCAGGGCGCGGGGCCGAAGGCTGACGGCCACGCAGCTGGCTGGGCCTCGCGTGGATAAGCAAATTACCAACAGATTGGGAAGGGTGACGGTGAACTGGGGTGTGGGGTTGGGTGGGGTGGGGTGGGCGAGCCGCTCCTTGTGATTGGGATTCTGTTTGCCCCGAGATCCTTACTGAACTGCTCCTTTGGGGATGAGAAGGAGACAGAGCCGAGGGCGAGGCGGGGTGGTGTGGGCGTGGGGCGGGGCCCGGCGGGGCTCTATGCCATATCACCGGATTGTGTGTGAAGCAAAGGAGGCGTGCTGCTGGAGGAAGCCGGAGGGGCTGGGCTGGGCTGCCAGCGGGGCTGCCAGGGGCTGCTGCTGCTGCTGCCGCTGCGCTATCGGTTATAATTTAATTTGGACGGGACGGACCCGCTGGCTGCCGCCTGCAGGGTCAGGGGCGGACAAAGTGACGTTCATTGCCAAGTTAGGACCCCGACCCGACACCGTGACAAATAATCCACTTGGGCGGCCTTTATACACGCGCGGGATTTGTGCTTGCAGGCGCGGGCCGCCGCTACTTATTGAAAGGGGCTGATTCCGGAGGCGGGGCGGGGTGGTTCGCCTTGCCGCAAGCTTCTGCAAGGGGTCGGGAGGAAGAGAGCTAGAGAGAGACAGAAAGTGAGCGGGCGTTATAGATGTGGAGGTGGAGAAAGTCTCGGGAGAAGCACTAATTTACGCCCCCCGTATTGTGAGGGCTAATCTCTGCTCATCTCTTACGTCGCGATGTGCACGTGCACCCTGCACCCCGAGTTTGGAAATGGAAGCGAACCGCGAACCGACTCAATGAGTTGGAAGGGAGGCGGAAAGACAAATCTGCATTTAAATCATGAGGCGTTGTCTGATGAACCCTTAACATCCGATCTAAAGCTTTGCTGAAGTTTGGATACAAGACTTTCATTTTTGCAATTTTTTCCCTATGTCCCTCTGTGTTTTTCTTCCCCCAGATAGCTGACTCGTGGGGAGGCGCACGTGTAGCCGAAGCGCCTCTAAGTTACGGCCATCGATATATGCGTCGTTGAGAACCGCTTACTGGACGTTTTGATAAGGATTGTGCCGGCTAGCTGCGGAGGGGGAAAGATGGGCAAGTGTGTTTTGGCATCCACTGTTAAGAAGTAGGTAGTTTACAGCTGAAATAAAACGACTCTGTGCTCCGCATGATTTTAAAATGAGGTATGCACCTTTTCTACCTGCACATGTATACTTAGAAATGACTACTTATGTTTTTTCGTGTATAAATTTTATAGTAAGTTTTTGAAAGAGACCTCGTTAGCGATGACCTCGGCGTGCCGCAAGCTCGCAATACGTTCAAGGCCGAGCCTTTTTTTTTTTTTTTTTTTTTTTTTTTTTGTCTCTTGATCATTGGCACAATCCCTCGGCGTGCAGCCTCCCCCCTCCCCCTTTCGCCCTCTGCGCTGTGGCTGTAACGCTCCGCCGCGCCTCGCACGATTTCGGCCAAGATAGAAATAGAGATGGAAAGAGATAGAGTTAGGAAAGGTGGGGTGGCTGCGGTGGCAGCGGCAGCGACGGCCGAGAAGACCGGCAGTGGGGGCCAAAAATGAAACTCTATGCCCTGTCTTGGAAGATTTCCCGATGGTGCGGGGGGCCGGCAAATCCGATTACTGGCGAATCATAACACCACGGGCCGCCTTATTCTCCCTTCCTCCCTCTCGCCCTCGCCCCCTCCCCCCCCCCTCTGCCCTCTCGCTCTCTTTTGTGCCCGTGTGTGTCGGATTTCGCAGCCTTCCTTTATACCGTTATATTGTCGACTCGCGTAAGGTTCTTGATAAGCGAACCGTGCCCAGTTTGGCGAGGAAACGTTTCAGAGCCAAGTCCTCACTGTCACCCACGTCGGAACCCCAAAGCGGAAACTATGACGAGTTTTTCGCAACTTTCTTTTTCATCGATTCCATTTTCCGTCGCCTGGCACTTATTCGATTGAGACTGCGAAAAGGCTGCATGACTGATTGGTTGTCCAGTGGAAAGTTTTCTTCCGCTGCAGCGCAAGAGTGCTTTAAAACGCGTGCTATCAACATCTGCTATTCTGAACTGGTGCTGTCCCAAAATTTTGATACATATTTTTGCCCCCTCCCCCTTTTTCGTCTGTCGTTTGACTTCGACATGCATTGGCTTTTAAACACACCTACCAGCGCTGAGCGCCTCAGGAATGGGCTTAACGCGATACGACGATTTTGCACTTGGGTCTTCTTTCCTGCCGGTTTATAATAATAATAATAATAATAATAATAATAATAATAATAATAATAATAATAATGATATAGCGTCGCTTGCTGTCCGGTCAGCTCTCATCCTTTCTTTAAGCCGTAATAGCTGCCGGGACTTTATGAGAGGTTGATTCGAATTGATTCATTGATTTTTTATTGCTTAAGGTGAAGTCCAAAAGGACTATTTAGTCCTTCGAGAGAACTGCACCGCTCTCGTCTCATAAGTAACGAAGAAAAATTATATAAAATAAAAAAAGAATGAAAAATAGATACAGCAGGTAAACAGGTGTGACAATATAGAATAGATTAATACTATCATTTCACTTGACATTGTTCATGTTGCAAGATGCATTAAGTAAACATTTTTTTCATTAGACACTTTGGTGAGCAATCAGAGAGAGAGAGAGAGAGAGAGAGAGAGAGAGAGAGAGAGAGAGAGAGAGAGAGAGAGAGAGAGAGAGAGAGAAAGTAATGAAAGATAATTGGATTGTTCGCGCTGTCAGAACTGTTCACTGTATATTTGCGCCAGCCCCCTCCTCCCTCTCCTTCTCACTCTCGTTTTCCCATTTCCTTTTTGGGCCTTATACTCCTTTCTTTTGTCATTGTTTTGTTTTTATATTAATGCTCTCTTTTTAAAGCATGAAACGCAATCTTGATCTTGCATAGAACGGTGTGCAACTGAGGTCAGGTATTAGCCGTCGTGAACCCCGGGCCGTCGGGCAGGTGCGAATTTTATTTCATCAATAGAAGGTCAAAGGAATGCGTATGTGTGAGAGAGAAAGAAAGAGAGAGAGTGCGGGCGAGTGTGAAGTGAGGAGCAGGGGAAGTCTAAAGAACGCTGCCTGACAAGTAGGCTAAGCCCCTCTTTGTCCTTCGAGCACGAAAGATGTTAGGTGGGGGAGGGGGTGGCGGGGGATTTGAAACGTCCCACTGACAATGCCGGCAGTATTTTCATCGATTTTCGTTCGGGAGAGGCTGACTTCCGACCTGTCAGCCGCCGTAGCCAAGGCGGGATGGGGTTGGGGGAAAGGGGGGGGGGGCTTTCCCTCTGGCTCTGCTGTGCTAAACTGATGCAAGCCCCCTCTCTCCACCTCCCACCCCAAACCCTTGTCTGTCGGTCTGCGTCTTGCAATTGCTGGCGAATCTCCCTCTCTCCCCCTCCCTCATCCCCTCCCCCTCCCTTTCCCCCCTTCCTCGTTTGCCACGGTGGTCGCGATATCACACACACACACACACACACACACACACACACACACAAACAAACAAACACGACCACAACCAAAACATTGAGGCAAATTCCCTGTACGGGCAGGCCGGCAGGCAGACAGGCAGGCAGGCAGCAGGAGCAGAGCAGCAGTGCAGTAATATTAAGTTAGCGGCGGTGCGGCGGTGTCGCCTGCTGCTGCTTTTTGTCTGCGCTGCGCTGCTGCGGCTGCTGCGCACGGACAGGACAGGAGGACGCTGCGCTCTGCTCTGCTGTGCGTCTGGGTATGACGGTTAGCCGTGATGGATCGGGTTCTAATGACGGTGATGACAGCGTGCAGGGCCGGCGATGTTGCCGCTGACGCGATGACAATACCGATGGAAGAAGCAGATCCCTCTGCTGCAGCCTTGCTGCTGCTGCTGCTGCTTAAGCGTGGTTAGTTTTGCGTCCCATGGCGGCATGGATGTGGTTGCACCCAGGGGGAAATGCAACTCTGAAATTTTTGTACACCTCGTAATTCAGAAAAGTTCAGAATTTTTTTTAGAAAAAAGTCATAAAATTTTAGAACAATTCAGAATATTTTAAAAAAATTCAGGAAAAGTCACGAAAATTCTGAAAAAATTATGACAATTTAGAAAATGTCTTAGCAAAAATTCAAAAAAAAAATAATACAAAATTTCAAAAAGCACGAAAATTTACAATATGCGTGTACACTAAAACTCACAATTGTTTCCCCTCTTGGGTTGCGCGTTTGGCTGTCTGATCGGGATTTGACTCGGCGCGCGCCCGTCCTCCTGCCGCATCATGTGCGCAGCGCGGCGTTTCCTCGTGAGAAGCATTCAAGCCTTCTTTTTCTTCTCTTTCTTTTCAATTTCCGCCCCTGATCGATTATTCTAATAATATCGCACAATGTCCTGCCGGCGCGGGGCTCTCTGGTGCCGCGACGGATATTGCTGTGCGCGAGAGGAGAGCCGAGCCGTGCCGGACGCTCTGGCGCTGCTGCGCGCTGCTGTGTGTGACGCCCGCCGCGCCCGCCCTCTCTCACGCGGGATGCTAATCTTATTCTTTTTCTTGTGCTTCCAGGTGAGTTACCGCCCCGCAGCCGTGCGGCGCAGCCTGGGAAAAACGGAAACAGCAGTCCCGGCCGGGCCTGGCCCGGCCTGGCCGCGCCGGTGGGAAAGGAAAGGGGATGCGTGAGTATATATAGTGCGCGAAAATAAAGATTGATTTAGGCGATTATGATAACAATTTTTTTTCTTTCGCTCGCTGCTCGCTTGCGCACGCTCCCGCCGCGACCCGCGCGCCTGCCACTCGCGGCCAGACTAAAATTGATCCCTCCCGGTTCGCTGACCGCGCGCTGCGCAGCTGATGCGGCTGATGCGGCTGCATGTGACGTGAGTGCGGCCGCGGGAGAGAGAGAGAGAGAGAGAGAGAGAGAGAGAGAGGGAGTATAACTGTCTGTGGTGGGAGATGGACACACACTCACACACACTCGCCCGCGAGTCCTCTTGTGGCTCTCCAGTCGGCCGTGAAACACGGGCCACGGCGCGGGCGGCGATAAGACGCCCTGGTCTGTCTAGGGGGAAGAGCGCGTGTGTCAGGGGTAGCCCACCGCAGCCACGCGCTGCTCGCCCTACTGCCGTCCGGTCAGTGTCCGACATCACACAAACTACTGTAATTTTTAATTTTCTCCTTTTATAATAAATTAGCATTTGTATTAAGTGTGCTTAATGCCAACAATCTGAATGGCTTGACGCGGTTTGTGCAAATGTGTAATGCACATTATTGTACCTAGTTACAAACTAGAAGCAGGGGAAGTACTGGTCGCCGGTCTGCTGATAATACGCTCCGCGCGAATCTCGTATTTATTTTCGCCGTCCTGAAATGCAAATCACGCGGTCGGCAACAATAATATAGCGATCCGGCCGAATTATATGCGTCCCCTGTGGCGCAATGATATCTCGATGATCCCACCCCCGCGCCGCACATGTGTGTGTGTGAGGGAGAGAGAGCGTGCGTGTCACACTCGATGATCCTTATATTGCCTAATTTTCACAATCGCCTCTCCTCTGCCCGAGCCTCGCCCCGCCACCCTATCCCCACGCCACGCCCCGCCACTCCCAGCGCGGTGCCGAGCGGCGGCAGCGGCGCCTACATGTACATACAGCGTGGCGATAAATATTGTCACGATTATCTGGTGGTGCTGCAGATGTAGCGCTATCTGTGTGATGAAAGTCCCTCCAGTGACTTGGTTGACGCCCCCGTGGCGCGGCGTGGCGTGGCGCGGCGCGGCGCGGCGGACCACATGGCGGTTGCTCTACAGGGTGTTGGGGGGGCAATTAAGCGGCACAGCTAGCAGCGGCGGCGCTAGCGGCGCTAGCAGCGGCGCCCGGCCCCGCGGCCGATATTGCTAACGATATGTGGCCCTGCTGTGCGGTGGCCGTGCGGGCTGTCGTGGACTTTAACCCCCCCCCACCCTCCCCCACCCCTGTGACCCCCTCCCCCAAACCCCCAACCCCTCATCCCACAACCACCCCTCTGCACTAGTGCAGGCCGCCGCGGAGAGGGTGGAAGGGAGGGAGGGATGTATGCCGATGTGAATCTAAATGTGACTGTCGGGAAGATACGGACGGCGGTGGCGGCTCCGCGCCGGGCCACGCCGCGCGCTAACCGCTCCAGCAACCGGCACCTACCGCGTGTTATTATGCTAATAAGCGATATCTGTGCGGATCTGGGCGTCCGTGTCTGTCTGTCTATCTGACTCTATGCGTGTGTGTGTGTGTGTGTGTGTGTGTGTGTGTGTGTGTGTGTCGGTGACGGACCAAGATTGCGCGTGTGTCTAATCCTAACGCACCAGCAACACCCAAACAGCGAGTGAGACAGGGATGGCGAGAGAGATTGCAAGGTGCAGCAGCAGGTGAGGCTGGGACGGGTGGCGCTTGACTCACTTATTAGAGGAGGCGGAAACTTAATAAGACGGAGAGAGGGGAGAGAGAGAGAGAGAGAGAGAGAGAGAGAGAGAGAGAGAGAGAGAGAGAGAGAGAGAGCTGAGGAAGAGGAGGAGGTGGGGGAAGCGGAGGCCTTCTTAACACTCTGCCTAATCCCGTCATAACCTAGATATGTTGAACAGCGCGGGGAGCAGGGGCGGAGCTCGAGGAGCCAAGTAGCAGTCGTGGCTGGGTTCTACTTTGCGAGTCGAGGCTCCCCGCAGTCGTCTTAGATGTGAACTGGTAGGACTGCGCAGGCTTCCGTCTTCGTCAGTACGTGCCCCCTCCCCTATACTCTCTCCCTCCAGCTCTCGTCACGACGTGCTTTGCGACTTTTATGCCCGTCTGTCCTGCTGGCCTTAAGCTTTATACGTTTGCTCTTTAGGACCTTGAAAGTTAAAATAATACTGCCCTACTCTGAGTCAGGTATTTCGTTGAAAATCCGCATATCTAAATGACTGCAGCCAGCGGCGGCCTCGCTGTCTGTCCGATGCGTTGCCATAAATCCCGGGCGGGAGAGTGCTGTGGCTCGCTGCATGACGTTTGCACGTGTATATCGTTGCCTAACACGCTGTCGATGGGGTGGTCGCCACGGCGGCGGCGGTAAACGTTAAATCGATCCAAGAAATTAAATATTAGAGAGGTGGGCGTTCCCCGTCGACCCTGCTGCTGCTGTAATATGCTGCCTGCACTGTAAAAAATGTTGGGATTTTTACTATACGCTTGTTTGGGATATTTCCTATACATGGTATGGTACCTGAAAAATCTCATAAATGTATAGGAAATCTACCATACCTCAAAGCGTGTATGGGAAAACCCCAAACTACATAGGAAAACCACTACAAATGTCAAGGAAATTTGCCATAGATGTGTGGAGGGCACACGCTGCTATGCATGTATAGGAAAATCACTTGACGATATGGAAATTTTGCTATACACTGTTAGTTCTTTAAAAAAATGGGTCGCCGCATTAAATTTGATTGCGCTTACAATTCACTGCTGAGTCGTACATTCAGGGAGGACACTCTCAATGTCCGAGGACTATGGTATTAAAGATCACCGGACTTCTGTGTTCATATCTAATGAACACATTTGGTATAATCAGTACCAAATTGTGTTTCATTTGGTTATACATTGTATCTGATGTAGTTATGAGCAGTCCGAAGCCAGTTCCAAATATTATTCTTAGATATTCAGAGTGAAGCAATATCGCATGCCAGTGGTAAAAAGTTCACGAAAGGCAGGAAGGTAAATGCATCCAGCATCAAAACATCTGGTCCAAAAATTCCACGAACTGTAAACAGTCGGCCACGCCTCCCGGGCCGCTCACTCCTCCTCACCGGGCCATCCCGATCCGGGGCTGGCCCGGCGGGAGGGGCGCGCGACCTCGGGATGACCTGGACACGCTGGGGCGCGTCTCCCAGCTCGTCCCAGTGGTCCAGTGGTCAGCGTGACGGGTTCGCAGCAAAGAAGTCCGGGTTCAACTCTTCTTCAGGTAAGGTAATTCTTCGTAAGTTGAATGCATGATTACATGTAACAATTAACTTTGACAAGCAATGTGGAATGAAAGGAAGTTGAGGGCAGTACAGGGAAGAGAGAAATCACTATTTTCTGTTTTGAAATGGATGCAAATGTATAGGAAAATTCCTATACATTTGTGGTGGGACCACCACACATATATCGTATATACCCTACACACGTGTATAGGAAATTTCCTATACATGTATGGTAAGAATACTATCGTGTATGGTAAAATTACGACACGCGTGTATAGGAAAATTCCTATACATGTATATGTGAAAAGCGTCAGATACATTTATAGGAAATCTACCATAGAAATTTTTTACAGTGTGCCGCCTCTCCCCATAGCACCTCGGGTTTCTCTCTCTCTATCTCTATCTCTCTCTATCTCTATCTCTCTTCCCCGACGCAGACCGGTTCTCCTCAGTCGCGCCGCGCCGCCACCAGTTGTCCCTTAACAACTATGCGCGTCGTAACCGAATTTAATAATTTTTCTGTCGCCTCCCCTCCCAGTTTTTCCCTCCCGCCCCTGACACTTCTTTGATGCAGCGCGAAAGTGGAAGCGGCAACTCGATCTAGCTAAGCGCCCCGCCCCGCCCCGCCCCGCCCCGCAGCGCCCCACGGAACACCTCACCTCACGCCCTGCAGTTCGCGGGAGCAAGTGGATCTGATAGCGCTCTTTAATAACAGACTGACTGACGCGTGGCTGCAGCCGTGGCAGGGCCTAGTCGTAAGTTTGGCACGAGACGGGCGACACAAGAACACACGTACACTCACACACGCACACATACTGCATGGGTCGGTCATCGTTAGCCTCCCTCCCCCCTCCCCCTCTTTACCACTATCATCGCGTCTACATCGAGGGCGTTATGCTAATCAAGGGTTAGCACCGGCCACATGCACCGTCTCTCTCTCTCTCTCTCTCTCTCTCTCTCTCTCTCTCTCTCCCCCCCCTCTCTCTCGCACTCCCACATACACACACGCGTAACCCGGCTTAAAATTCAACTGCAGCCCTCTGACATTTCATAAATCATCCGTAAACGCGCTAATTTGCTTGCAGTTATTAACAAGCGGCGCCCTTTTCCTTTCTTATAATCGCGAAAGTAAATAGGTGAAGTAAGTGCAAATGATTTGCGGACTGCGGACGAATTAGTTCTACCGTCTCAGTAGAGAGCCATTTCGTGGAGTACAATATTGTGTACCTTTTACTTTTCCTCTTTTTCTTGCGATCCGTTCCCTGTAAGTGTACGAACGCCGGACATCGCGTATTGTATGCAGGCGGGCAAAAACAAGGGGAGAAAAGATGGGAGTACAACATCGCCGATGTCCAGTAATGTATGCATCGACCGGGGAAAACGGACACGGCGGCGGCGGTTGAAGTGAGGCGAACCGTGTGAACTTGAGGAGGAAGAAGAAGAGAACAAAAAGGTCAAGAATAAGAAATAGATGAAGATGACGAAGAAGAGTGCGACGAGAATCTGGTGGTAGTGGCTCGGCCAGCCATATCTACTGCTATCGCCTTTGCAACAGCAATTGAATCGGGCTGATGGTGTGTGCCCCGGGCGCTCCGTGTGGACGGTCGTGCAGTGCAGCCCCCGCCGCCGGACCGCAGAGCCCCGCAGGACAGGACGACCGGGCTGCATTGTGCAGCTGGGAGGTGGGGGGGGGGGGTGTCTGTGCTGGAAACGTTTGTTTGAGAGCTTCAAGCCATCCCCTTTCTCTCTCGGACCGCCGTCCGCCTAAACAACAGCTTCAGACTGGCTTCCCTGTCGGCGGCACAATGTGCGCGCCCGCACACATACCCGCCCCGCCCCGGGCGGCACTCGGACAGGCCGCACTCTGCACTTCCGTCCGTCCGTCTGCCCGCGGTGTGTCGTCCCCTGCGATAATTTGGCGCCGGGTGCGGAGCTGCAAAGGCGATTCCGAACACCGTTTTGTAGTGTCCTCTCTCTTGCTCCTTATGGCCGTTCCCAATGAGTGCAATAAGGAAAGAGCGACGAAACCAGAGTGCGGAATATGAATCACCGTATAAAGACGTGGCGGTGTCGCTGCGCTCGGTGACGGTCGGGATGACGAGCACGGCAAAAACGAGTTCTGGGTTTCCCAGGGGAATTTGCGCATTCCCAGGAGGTATATCATCTTTCCCTGGGGATGTCCTGGGTTTTCCAGGCAAAACTCTTGGGAAAAACTACTTTTTCCCAGGACATTCACTGGGATTCCAACTCTCCTGGGAATCCCAGGACTCGTTTCTACCGTGAGGGGATGATTCGGCACAGGGCGGGGTGCGGCGGGACGACCACCGCCACTTCACCCGTCCCTCCCTGGGGAGACGGAGGTATCTAGCCTGGCGCGGCACGAACAGTTGCTCAAATAGGGGCGGCCGTAAGCGGAGGTGAAAGGGCGGGACGGAAGAAAAGGGAAGGGGGATATGGCAGGTGGGAGAAGGCGTAGAGGTGGAATGCTTCATGAGGTGCATACTTCCTGAACCCAACGTCGCACGAAGCTGCACCGCGGGCGAACTAACTCAATAATTACAAACAGTTTGAAACCTTCAAGAAAAGTATGAATATTTTCTTACGTCTTGAAAGTACAGTCCCATTTCGCACAAGCTGCGGGCGACACTGTAAATGTCGCCTCGTTGGTTCCTATGGCCATATTCCCCTCCCTCCTTTCCTTCCGAGGCGGCGGCACTGCAAGATGGCACTGCGCCACACGATATCAAAGTTGATGCCGAAATTAGTCCGCGGAAGGCCAGCCAGACCAGGCGGTCCGCCGCAAAAACATCAGGGCTAAAGCCAACTAACTGAGGCGGTCTGGGTCGCGGGGCGGGGCCGGCGGGGTGTAGCGAGCGCGCCGCCGCGCAGCCCCTCAGGAGGGCCGCGGGGCCGCGGCCGGGCCGGCCTTGTCACAATGCCACCCTGCGCACAGCACCCGCACCCCTTGGCTTGGCAAGCCAGGGCCAGGCCAGCGGGCCAGCGCGGGGCAAAGCACCTCCAAGAACTCGAGGGGGCTTCATTTAATACGCATGAATATTTAAATTGCTCATTACCCTCTCATGAACACATTGGCGAGAAGAAATGAAAGAAGAGGGGGATGAAGAAAACTTGTGATCCTTGTTAATGTGCCGCGCCGCGCCCGCGGTGAGCTGGCCTCCGTTTCTTTCCCGTATTAGTGTGGATTTCTTTATATTTTCTCCCCCGTTGGGCGAGAGGGAAGTGTTGTCGCGCGATGGGCGCGTGTATGTCGCCCCCCTCTCGATTGTTCACCCACGGTACTAGGGAGAAACATGCGATTCAGACATCTGCCCCTGTCGCGGCGCGCTCCTTCCTCCCCTCCTAACATTTCACGAATTTGTGCGAACTCTGGCTCGCGACACGCATCCGTGCGGTGATGGCGCGGCGCAGGGCAGGTTCAGGGTAGAAGGCTCGGCTGCTAGGCTCGACCGGGCTCGGCTTATTACAGTTGTGTTCAACTCCTCGCAAGTCGCTTTGCATAAAGTCCCTCCGTGTCGATGGCTTTTGCCACCTGTCGCCCTGTCGACTCACATCCTAGACACCCGCTCCATTCGGCGTGGCGCACGCCACTCGCAGTCGCTCGAGCCGGCTTGCGGGCAGATGGGGCGTGCGCCAAGCGCCAATAACCGCTCGCGAAAATGTTTTGCAAAATTTCTCACGTATTTTCAAGTTCTATGGCACCTTGTCGATTTTTAAATTTTTTCTTTCTTTTTTTTTTGCGTAAGATTCTCTCATATGACCACTGCTTGCCAACAGGACGGCTTGCTCGTGGTATCCACTTCGCCATAATGAGTCTCCATTACGAAGAAAGGGGGCCTGCAGTTCCAGTTTAGGGTCCCTCCTGTAACGAACTTGGCCTGCAGTGAGTGGGGGTGGGGGATGCGGCCGCTGCACTGGAGCCGGCCTTGTCAGAGGGTGAAGGGGAAGGGTGAGAGAGAGGGCCGAGGGGTTGGGACTGAAGAGGAGGAGCAGGAGGAGGGGGTCAAAACGAGGTCCGTCTCTGGAGCGGGGGCGCGCGGGGCGCTCGGGGGCGGGGCCGGCCAGCCCGAGTCGACTATAACACCCCTTGTTATCCCTCGGCCGTGGACTCCGCCAGCCCCGCCCCGCCCCGGCCCGTCTCGCTACGCGTGGTGCCCCGCCCCGTAAGCCCGAGCTTGAGGGTGCATTACGCTACCTACCCAAACCAACCCTTTTCCCCGCTCGAATATGAGCCGGGCCGGTCTGCTGATGCTGGCGCAGGGACCGTGGGGACCGTCGTGAAGCAGCGCGACCCTAGCTGGCGCAGGTTGTGCGGCTGCAATTTCAAAGTAAACGTTTTGGGGGAAATTTCATCTAGCATTTAGATATTGTAATTCAATCGTGTTTTCCGTATTCGAGCGAGGCGTAGATTGGTCGGATTTTATTCATTTTTGAGGGCCTCTTGCTCAGCCTGGCGGGTTGCGCCCGACCCCTTCGCCTCGTTGGGCGTTAGGTAGCGGCCGGGAGTGGTCAGAGAGGGAAACGGACACCAATTACCACGACCAATTTAGACCGCAGCGGCGCTCTGTTGTAATCGAACCCCCTGCAAGTCATTTGGGTCGCCAAATGATGAGATGGGAGTCGAGTCCGAGGCCTAGTGTAGTGGTGGACCGCGCCGCCCCGCCGCGCCGCGCCCCGCCACTCGAGGCCAGGGTCAGGCGGCTGGAGGCCTGCTCCGCTGGGTATGGGCTTTCGGAGCCGTGAATCGCGATCGCTGTCCTCCCTCTCTCGCCCTCTCTCGCGCTCGCACAGACAAGCGACCAGGAGTGCTTCGTCTGGTGCGTCGGGTCCACTCACGGCCTCTCAGCAGCATCCCCAGCCACCCCGGTCCTCATCTTCACTCTCTCCGTCTCTCCGCCCGCCCCCTTTCCACCTTCTCTCTCTCTCTTTCTCTTTCTCCTGTACTCGCGCTCCCTCCCCTTGCCAAAAATCCGATATGCTGCTTTTATCTCGTGTCGGTCGTGCAGGGGCCCGTCCCCTTGGCTCTGGACACTTGATTATCGCTGGGCTGCACTCACTCGCGCGCGCGCGCACGCTCCCGCAGCGGTCGCCGCCGGCGGGTCGCAGATGGTGGTCGTGGCGATCGGTCGCGACCGGTGCAGATGTCGAACCAGCGGCTGCGCATCCGCAGCAGCGAGACCACGGGGCCGAGGCCGGTACAGTGTGCCTCGCCTCGCCCGGCCTCGCCCCGCCCGGGGGCGGCGCAGGTGACCAGGCCTTGCCTTCCATCCCTAATGGGATTGCCCAGGTGCGCGCGCGGGGGCTGGGTTTGGGCTGGGCTGGGACGCCGGCCGGGGCCGGGGCTCGGCCGCGGGCCCGCCTCGGTATCGGGAATAAGGCGATGAAAGTTTCATGCGGACCGAGAGATGATGACGTCTCGTGCTCAAAAAGCGTGTCTAGTGTTTGTGGGGGGAAAGAGAGAAAGAGAATCTCTTCGGTCCAACTTCATCTGAAATTCGGAGCAAACGTGCTCCTTCTTTAGTTTTCTTTTCCTTCTGTCAGTATGGCTCAGGCAATAGTGATCAATCATGACCACGCGAACGCGAATAGTAAGCCGGGTTCCGCGAGCTTACAGATGTTAGTTCGTGTTTCGTTCTGCTGTATGTCGTTGTGATCGCAAAGTGTCGTGTAGACGAGTCTCCGTCTCCAACTTTTTCTTTCTGGCCGCAATTTGACGCTCCGGCTCTAGGAGAATTCAACAGCGGGCCCGGCGGGGACGACAGAGCCGGTCTTTTTGTCCGATGTGCCTCATTACGATGTGAATACCCGCCTCATTGTTGGAGCCGCCATGAGACTATTGTTGCCTCTCATGACGGCGCGCGCCGTGACGGTTTGGATGAGACAATCATGGACGACAAGGCCAGTCTGCCCTGCCATGGGCACACGGCGCGCCCCCGGGCGGGACAGAACAGCGCTGTGCAGATATGAGCTTCTGGCAAGCTGGGTTTGTCTCGGTGTCTGTCCTCCAAGAAAAGCCACCATTTAAAGAGCGCCGTCAATTTACACTCGTCTGAAGTGAAACGTATAAATTTTCTCTCTAATTTCTTCATCAGTAATTTTTTAAAAAAAATTTAAAACGTTTTTTCGCCTTTTATGTCAGTTTTTGCCCGTATGACTTTTCTGTCATTCCTCAGACTGTTGGAAGTATCTTTAACTCTCAACATTATTGTTTTCTCACTTTCTGTGAAAAACATTTTTCTCATACTTTTGATGGATCTGAATAACCCCGTTTTTAAACGGCGCGACAGCAGTGCGACAGAAGTTGGTAGTACTGAGAGAAGCGCCTAGCGAACATATTGATTGGTGTGCGTCTGCGCGGAGGTCCAGCTGAGTCCTTCTGTGCGTCACGTAATAAGATGAGTATCGTTTCTCTTCTTTCCCATCTGCCTTCCTCCATCGCGGTCGCGCGGGACAGTGCGGCGGCCGGCGGCGGCGGCCCGGCCCTCTCCAAGGGCGAGCTGCATGGATGGAGTGATTGACCACAAAGCCTTGTGTGCCCAGCGGCTCAATCAGAAGCCTACCTGGCGGTATTCTCCACTGCGAAGTTTTGCTAACAGCCGAGATGTAGCAGCACACGGGTTATTGGAAAAGGCCGTAATTTAAATGTTTCCTCCGTGCTGCGTAACACATGTGACATATGGTCCCGTCCGAGAACCTTCTTGCGCAAGGACCCCTATCCAGGCTTCACTGGCCCTTCGTTACGACCTCCCCCAGGCTCCCCGGTTTCCCTCTGAATGTATATCGGAAACTCATACGTCACCGACGACCTTGCGATGGACTCCGATTGAATAAGGGATGGGGAAAGGATGGTGTGCTGATGGTCAACGCGATGAGGAACTTATTCGTCATCGTCAACAGCTCTCTCCTTCTCTTCGATTTGCGACGAATAGATGGCAGTAAATCAATATAACAGGCAGGCATAAGTTCCTGCTTTTACTTTCCGAATCCACCTGGCTTCCCTCTTCCTTTCTCACCACCCTTCTCTTCTTCTCACAGACTCGCGCGAAAATAATTGCAGGAATTATCAAGCATCGCACTGTCACCTTGTAACGGCCTTTGACTTGTTAGCCAACATTGGCCGGCAACCTCACCTCCCTCTCCCCTCGTTCCGTTGCTCCCTCTCCTCCTCCAATTAAACGTGTGAAAAACATCATTAGACGAGGAGGAGGGATTGATCACATCTTATCAGGGCGGTGTCACGCGACCCGTTTGGTGGCGTGGAGGGGTTGGGGCAGGCTAAGGGAGGGGAGGGGACGGGACAGGACTGCTGTAGCGCCCTTATCTCTGGTCCTGCTCCACTGGCCGCTGGGGATTAGTGACCATGCGTCATGCGCAGCGATACAGCTGTGGGTGTCCGCCTGACCCCCGCCCCACGCCGCCCCGCCCGCAACGGCTCCGTGCAGCCGCTAAGGCCAAGTCGGACGTCCTGACTTTGTGGTTGAACCGTGACTTTGCATATTTTTGACACTGTGAGAAATCGTCGTAACGGGTGCGGATGATAACGACGTTACACTTTGTATAGACTTGATATCGAATGGAAAGCAATGAGTAGGAGGTTGTTCATTTACGACTCATGTTGTAAATGCTGAATTACCAAATATTTCGCATATCTCCAAACTTACTTTTCGTATAGTGTTACAGCCAGTGATAATTGTTTAAGCCTGAGGGAAATGGGAAAAAGGGGGAGGGGATTACATATGACCAGTTCTTCGGCCCGACTGCCTGCGCAATTTCACCTAATTACCAGCAAGAATGAATGCATCCTCCGTTTGGTGCAACGCAGAGGCCATCCCCGCTATCGCGATCATTTGTTTGAGAGAGAGGGGAAGGGAGAGAGGGAGACGGAAAGGGGTTTGGCGAGGGACACGGAGAGCAAAAAATGGGTGAAGGCGATAGATGTTGTAGGAAACCAATAGCAGCGCGCACCTCACACGCAAGAGGCGAGAGGAGCTCGTCAAGGACGACTTGGTCCGAACATATCTGATCGTTCAGGTCGATGACAGTCGTGAAATAGGAAAGCAATTAGAATACGCTCCGTCCAGTGGACGATTTGCTAAGTTTTTTTTCCTTTTTTCGGTGCGTACGGGACACCCAAACCATTACAACCCCTCGATAACATGGGGCACAAACGCTTCAATAGTTGACAGGTAGTTAATAAATATACTTTTTTTTTCGCCCGATTAAACACCTCCAGACCATGTCGTTTGGGTCGGGACGGGACGTCCTGCCACAAATGACCGGCGGCGGAGGCAGCGGCATTGACTTAATGCGACGCACACGCAGAGGCATTAATCCAGGCCGGTAACTGATGATGTTTAAACGACGTAAAAGGTCGTTAGAAGTGCGAATGCAGTGGCATACTGTAGCAGCCCTCGGCTTGCATCGTCATTGCGTAAGCGCAAGGGGAAGAGAAATAAGATTTATCGACATGTTTTTTTTTTTTCTCTTTTTTTTTTTTTTTCATTTAAGTCGCATTTGTTAGTTTTTTTGGGATGGCTTTGCCTCTACGTAATGCCATGTTGGCACGTGTGTCTTTGGTTGTGTCCAGTAATTACTGGATTTATGTTGGGGTGTATGGGAGGACTGAGTAGGCGACTCGCGTTATCCTTCGTCGCGATCAAACAATGTTTCAGTGGTAATTCATTTCTCTTCACAGTGTAGTGTAGTGTGCGGCCACCACGGCCGCTATAGCTAATGCATGCGGTAGGTGGTCGAACTCGATAGTGATATACATTTGCGCGTGTGATGGATTTCTCGCGGGGAGAAGGGGGGATGCACACCGCGACAATTACCCCCGCGTAATGAGAGTCGTAATTGAAATTACAATCTTCAGCGAGCCACCCGCTCACGTATCGATTCAATAAAGCGAAACAGAACCGCGGGGCATTTTTTTTTTCTCCCATGGAGTATTAAACAAATGTGAGTCCGAAACGAACGGTAATATTAGTTCAGCCAGGGTTGCTGGTTGCTGTATGTGAATAAAACAAACTAGAAATTCGCAACTGACAGAAAATGGCCGCGCAAAGTAATCCGTCTGCGTATCGCTCTCTGCTGCGCTGACCAAGGGTGTCAGTGATCGTAACTGACACCGAGGATCGTTGGCGACCACACTGACAAAAACACGAAATTTGCTTAAATATGCTGACATATTGTCGTTGTTGTTGTTGTTGTTGTTGTTGATGATGTTGTTGTTACAGCCCGCTCTGGAAATCCAAGTGTACGAATGTCGCACACTTGTGAGTGTGCGAGGATTCATTCGTACACTTTGCCACTCAAACGTGTGAACATCCTAGGAAAATCCTAGGGAAATTCACACGTTTTAGTGGCCAAGTGAACGAATGAATCCTCTCACACCCACAAGTGTGCGACATTCACACACTTTGGTTTGCTGTGCGGTGTTTTAAGCGTTGTGCACAAGCTCTCCTCTCCGTGTGGTGTTTTTAAGCACGCCCCGCCCCGCCCCGCCCCTCCATAGGCGGACCCGTCCTCATGCAGACCCGTGGTCCGTGGGCTGACCACATGCCGTCCGCACCCAGCCTCTCAGCCTCCCAGCGTGCTGCCTCCCGGCCTGGCCGGCCAGGCCCGCCCCGCCCCGCCCCGGTCCGGCCCCGGGGTCTTACATGCTGATTGCGAGCCGTGTTCTGCTATCGACAGTGATTCAATCTCCCGCGGAGGGGCACCTGGACCTGGAGACAAGACTCGGCGGAGCCTGCCTGCTGCTGCTGCTGTTGCTGCTGCTGGAGTGTTGGCGACGGCTCGCGAAACACTCCGCGCCGCGATAGTGAAACTAATCTCTTATGCAACACTTCTTATCGGCGATAAATAGTCCTCTGTTCTCTGTTTCTCTCTCACTGGCTCGGCCCCCGAATGATAAAGGCGGAACCTATCCCTATTCCATCTCTCTCCTCCTGCCGCATAGCAGAGTTCTCAAAACGGGCGGGTCCTAGGATCAGGAACGCGCGTCCGAGTGCGCAGGTGAGAGCGAGAAGGAAATACTAAGTAGTTACAGCATCTCACTCGCAACTACGATTTCGGAATCGTCCCGGATCCGCCCTTTTGAGAACTCTGCCGCATAGCCCTGCTCTGCAAATCCAAGTGCAGAACTGTTAGAGTTTAAAGTGTAGAACTAAAAAGTTCTGCACTTGCGAGTGCAATTTTCTGACCATGACTAAAAACATTTTTTTCTGAAGACAGCATGATATTTGTCTTGAAATTCTCTTTCCAATGAGCATAAATGTGATAGTGTTGCCACTTTAATTGAAACTTGTACGAGTTCTCAAACAAGATTCCAAAAATTCGTGTTCTGTTGCGTACCTCCTTTAATTTAAATGGCAACCCTATCACATTTATGCTCATTTGAAAGAGAATTTCACGACGAAGATCGTGCTGTCTTCAGAAAAAATGTATTTAGTCATGGTCAGAAAATTGCACTTGGAAGTGCAGAACTTTTTAGTTCTACACTTAAAACTGTAGAACAGGTCTGCACTTTGATTTGCAGAGTGGTCTCGCGTACAGTGCCGTTAAGAGGTACTAAATTTTTCGTGACATCGACATCAGGGATGGTCCTTGAAATTGGCTGTGCTACAGTGTTAGTACGTACGTTTTCCCCAACCCGAGGTCTTTCGGAGCATAGAGTGTTTGTATATTAGTTTTACTTCTCGCCTGCCCTGCCGCGCTGGCAGCGCTATACTCGCCGCCGCAACGCGTTATTAGTAAATGACCTGGCCGGTTCTCCAGCCGCCAAACACGGAATGATGTGTTATTAATTTGACGGCAAACGGGGACCGCCTCAAAGAGGAGGGGACTTTCGTAACGAGGAAAGGAAGGGGAGGGGGGGGGACAGCTTCAACTACCGTCAAAAACTCTACAGATGACCTCCTCTCAGCCCGCACTGTGCCTCCCGAGGAGGCTTTGACGACTCTTGTTTACGCTGCCGTATATGTACTGCTGTAGAGTGAGCGCGCAGCCCGTCTCGTCACGACTGTTTAGTAGTCATAATTACAGTTATCGCTTGCAAGTTCCGTCTCAGATTATTAATAGTACTTTGAACGCGTCCACGGCTTAATGAGCGCTGCCGCTCGAGTCCTCGGTTCCAGTTCCAGTTTGGCCAGGGAGGGGCCCTGCTCTGCTGCCGGGCCCTGCCCCGCTGTCAGCTGGCGTGGACGAGGACGCTTTATCTGCTCTCATTTATCGTATCAGTTTGACCACAGTGATGTTACGTAATATAAACTAAAATAACTCCAGTAGCACAAAAATATATATACATAGAAAATGGTGACGATAGAAAAGCCAATATAATTAGTTTTGAGGTATGTGTCAGGCACTATGAGTGTATCATGTCACTAAAATTAACACCTCTGTGATCGGTCGTCCGCGTTCGTGATTGGCATTAACGAGCGGACTATCAATGCGATTGCTCGTTCCTTGAAATAGTATCGCCGCTGATTTGCCTTCGCGCCGCCTTCATCGGCCCGGTATTCGGCCTTGGTATGTCGATACATGCGTGTAAGGAAAAGAGAACAACGACGAGCGGCCCCAACTGCCTTTCTGGCTCCTTTGGCTATCTCCGATATATTTTTCCCCGATATCTTTCTGTCTCTGGGCCTACGATGACAGCTCGCGGTCGAGTCCCTGTCGGTAGCCGTATGCGCCGTCATTTTTCACACACTCGTGAACGATTTTTTTCTCCCCTCAGCTTCATACTGCTTTTATTTTTTCTTCCCAGCACTGAGCTTTGCGAGAAAGGTAGGGGCCATTTGTAAGTGAATCGATCCAGGAGCCAGGAGCAAGTAGGAGACCTAGAGAGGAAAAAAAAATATCCAGGCAGCCGGCTCCAGCTGGCTCGGGCCGGGCCGGGGCGGCGCGGCCGGGGTCCACGGGCGGGGAGAGATAGATCCGAGGCGGGAAACGACTGATCCCCGTCCCGTCCCGACCCGGCCCGGCCGGCCGCTCCTCTCCCCCTCGCTTTTCTACTTATTTCCTCGCCCCTCCGCCCCGCCCCTGCGGGCTATCAGCCCCTCAAGGCCAGCAGCCTTCGCCTTGCGCGAACATTTGGCGCGTCGCCCCCGCTGTCCCCCCCCCCCCCCGCCTCCTTCTTCCCCGCCTCTCCCCCATCCCTTAAAGAGCGGGCTCAGCATTTGAATCCCCCACTACCACCCCCAACCCGCCACCGTGCGGTCTGCCTATGAGCAGGGTGCGCTGTATTTATTGGTCAATTGTCGTTGTCGTTGAATTTTGTGACCGCCGCACCCCCTCCCCCCCTCTCTCTCTCTCTCTCTCTCTCTCTCTCTCTCTCTCTCTCTCTCTCTCTCTCTCTTTTTCTCCTGCTCTACCGCCGCGCTTGCGCCCCAAGATGCGACGGGAAAGGGGTCGTGCCAACACATCGACCGACAATGGCCGACTACGCCGCGCGAATCGTCTGGAAGGGTGCCGTGGTGGGTTTACCTCTACTGTTTCACAACTGCTGTGAACAAAAATGCAAATAGGAATCTGACCTCGTTCTAAAGTCAAATCCCAAATTGATTACTGTATGGTGTAGTAAAAATCGGCTTATTGCATTTTTCTACCGGTTAGGTTCTGTCATTTTTTTTTTCTTTTTTTTTTTTCTTACTGTAAAGAAAGAGAATCTGAAGTGGCAGAACACGGTACACTTCACACCCGCTGGCTGTGCTAATGACAGGTGAGGCGCAACACTGCTCTGCGAGTAAGCGATTCGAGGCTTATTTGCGCAAGTTGCTCTGTGAATAATGGCATGGCTGCCGCTGCGAGCAGGCGACGGTGCAGGCACTTCCGTGCCACTTGGGGTAGGGGAGGTAGGAGCAGGCTTCCGAACTGCAGTAGGTCGAGTCAGCCAAGGCCACTGCTCTCTCTCTCTCTCTCTCTCTCTCTCTCTCTCTCTCTCTCTCTCTCTCTCTCTCTCTCTCTCTCACCGTCTCTTCCTCTCCGCATTCTGTCTCGCATCCTTGACAACTGCAGAAGCGTGGCCGGTAGCTGGTGTCTTGCGCCCTTACAGTAGTGCACAGAGAAAGGGGGGAAGAGGTTGAGGGGGGGTAGGACGTAAATGTGCCAACACGTAATCTGCAGGAGGAAAGAAGGGGGAAGTGGGATGAGGGTGAGGGCTGTGTCTGCAGCGTGTTCATTGATTGATTGCAAGTCAGATAAGCCGCGAGAGCTGTTTTCGAGCAAGGATGACGGTGTGGGGGGAGGGAGGGGGGGGGGTACTGGTGGGATAGAGAGGTGTGAAACGGCATTTGAAGGATGACAGGAAACGCACTCCTGGCTGCAGGGAGAGAGAGATAGAGAGAGGGGGGAGGGAGGGAGGGAGGGAGTGCAACGCCAGGCGAGAAAAACATGTCCTCCGTGTCGCCCCGCGGACACGCACGAGAGTTAATGAATGAAGGAGACCGCGCCCGTTCTTATGCAACGATAACCATCCAAATGCTCCATTTATAGACCTTATGGACTTTGGACGATATAAAAACTACAAACATTCCAAGCCGCGCTTCTTCGAGGAGCAGGACGAAACTTCTCGAGGGTATAAAGCTACCTCTTGGTCTCTTGTTTGGTGCGAGTACAGCTGCTCTCCTGCTGCTCCCCCTCGAGGCCGTGCAGCAGCAGCAGCAGCAGCAGCAGCTCGGCCCGGCGGCGCGCCCCGTGCATCACTGATGCCACTGTCCTGCCTCCCGCTCTCGCCTAATTTCCGCGTTGCTACTGTGTTTTAAGTGGGTTTCTTTCGACGCTGAGCCGTGAGCCACTGCTGCTCAGAGGGATGGCCCATCCACGTTGTCGCCAGGCAGGCCCCCCACTGGCCCGCCCCGGCGCCCCGGCCCAGCTCGGCTCGGCTCGGTTTGTTAGAGGCACGCCGTCGTCGTCGTCGTCGGGGAAAAATTAAGGTGCCGGACGCGCTCGCAAAAACGAGCGCACCAGGCGAGAAATGACGGGGGGAAAAGTCGGGCTAGTTGTAAAAAAAAATTAAGAAAAAAGAAACGGAGCGCCGGTGGAAAAAGGCTAGAGAAAGAGGCTGATAAAAAGTCGCGCGGGCGGCCACGGACAGAGGAGAGGAAAATTTGGAGAAGGAGAATGCAAGGGAAGAAGTTGTCGCACGCGACGCGGCGCGACGCTAAACGCTTATCAGGTATTTCCGTTTTTCCCTCTCTCTCTCTTTCTCTCTCGGCCTGCTGCTGAGAGCGTTTTGCCGCTATCCTGTCTGCCACCGCCGCCTCCTTGTGTACGGCAACTCTGATTATTGTTGCTGTTATATCATCGTGGTATAACCAGGGGCTGTCTGTGCAGCATGGCGGGGAGGGCGGTACAAAGCATGCTAACACGCCCGCCCGCTCCCTCCACACACACACAGCCATGGAACGTCATCACCACGTGCAAGTGGCGCCAGTGCTCGCTTCTGCCTGCAGCAGCTGTGTCGTGTGCTGCGGTAGTTGTGGCGGCGGCGGCGCTGATATGGCGTGGACGGGGCAGCTTCGTTAGCTCTGCACTCCCCGCCGCACGTTATTACTGGAGCGTTGTTGGGGATGTGTCATCCACCGATGCTGATATGCCTGTCGTCTGTGTCGCGCCGCGGCGGGCCGGAGCAGCCCGTGTGCGGACTGGCCTTCGCGGGCTGAAATTGAGATGCACTAAGAGAGAGGGGAAACACCTACATTTTGGTGTACATATTTTCTGAATTTTTTTGAATTTGTAGAATTGTTGTTAGAATTTTTTCCTAGATAACTCTGCGGATTTTAGTGTTTTTTGTGTATTTTCCTGAATTTTTCCGCATTTATCTGAATTTTTCTGAATTACGAGGTGTACAAAACTTTCAGAGTTGTTTCCCCCTGGCTGAAAGAGAAGGGTATCGGTTGAAACCAGCTCCGCCGCGGGAACGCGCAACGCTGGCAGAAGTCTCCGTGCCGTTAAGCGACCCGTGCGACCCTCTCAGTGCACTCGGCTGGGCCTGGGCCTGGGCGGTGGCGGCTCCGCTCAGCCCTGCGTCGCTCTTGCGAATGACAGTTGCGAAACTCGAGCCGCGACTGCGCAGGCGGGCAGGCAGGCAGCGGGGCCTTTTAAAGGGGTGGCGTAGCGTTAGTCGTGGCAGTGCAAGGGGTAAGGTCCTCGCGGGAGCCGCCCCGGGGGCCCCGGGGGTGCTAACGAGGTGGGGTTGCGGGCGGGGGGTGTCGGCTGGGGGGCTGCGGAGCGAAAGGTGCTCTGGTTCCCACGGCCGAGCGAGCGAGTGGAAGTCATGCGCGCTGCCGCGGTGGTTGAACCGCGCCAAGTGGCTAACCATCGTGCAGGCTGGTACGGTCTCAGAGTCCCCCCACCCCCCGCTTTCCCCCGACCCTGCCGGGCCCGAGAGGGGGGTTGTAAACTCATCTGCAGTCGCGAAATTGGTCGGTAAGAGGGCTGACCCCCGGAAAAGTGAGGGAGGTGGTCGGGTGAGAGAGAGAGAGAGAGAGAGAGAGAGAGAGAGAGAGAGAGAGAGAGAGGGGGGGGGGGACTGCCCCGCCGGCCGCGCCCCTACCGACGGGGCAGAGATAGGGGCGGCGAGTAAACGCCCTGGGCGGGAGGCGTGGGCCGGCAGGGCCAGGGCCCCGCCGGAGCAGGTGCGGGCGACCCGGCCGGTGGGGAGCCGGGGAGCCCTTGTCTGCTGACCATAGCTGCTGGGCCCCGCAGCCCCGGCCCCGCCAGCCCAGTCGCGGTCAGCTTCTGTTAATTGGGAAATGGTGTCCCATCTGACTGGACAAGGACCCCCACCCATGTTTCCAATCTCGTGTTCGTACGGAATCAGCTGTTTCCCCCCGGATCCCGCCCCTCCCGCTCAATCGGCCTCCCTCACGTTCCCTCTCTCACTCCCCTCACTCTCTTCCCCTCTTTCTTCTCTCCCCCTTCTCTTTCTCGCTCTCTCTCTCCCTCCTCCCTCTAATTCCCTCTCCCTCTTTCCCCTCTCCCCCCTTTTCTCTCTCTTTCTTTCTCCCTCTCCCGGCTTTTGAGCTGCAGTGGGGCCATAGCTCTTTTTGTATGTAAGCTGTCAATAAACAAATTCAAATTCAAAATTTAAATTCTTTTTCTGCTTGCCACACCGTGTCGCACAGTTTGAAGTGAGACACACAAACTGCGTAGCGGGCGTGGGCGCGGCGCGGGGGTTGGCGGCGGCGGCGTCCTTCGAGGGGCTGCTCAGCGTGGGCGGGGCGTGGCTCGGTGAGGTGGTCTCCGATGTCGACACGGCGGCTGACACCTCGGCTCCAAACACGCAGAGAGGAAAGGTCAATCGCGTCGCAAAAGAAGGGTGGGAAGGATCGAGCGAGCGAGAGAGAGAGAGCGGTAGCGAGCGGGTGGCGGGAGACATAAGGGTGGGAGCAAGACGAGGAAAAAAGCAGAGAGAGAGAGAGAGAGAGAGAGAGAGAGAGAGAGAGAAAGAGAGAGGTTTTCTGGCGATAAAACTGTCTAGCGCACGTGGTGCTCCTGCGGGTGCGGGGTGCGACTCCTGCCTGTGGACCCGAGCTGTCATCAGGACATCACGCTGCGACCCTCGCCTCGTGCGGCCCCGGGCACCCCGGGCCAGGGAGGACCTCTCGCACCGCCTCCCCTCCCTGCCTTCTGCTTTAAATCCGCACGGTCGAGCCCCTTGCGTCTTCCCCGGGGGCCCTTTCCCCCTCTCTCTCTCTCTCACACACACACACATACACACTCACTCACTCACACTCACACTCCCCCTCCTCCCCCCATCTCTCTAATTCGAGCTGCCTGCTCTCGCGAGGCTTCGCATGAGCCGTAATGCTTGTCGTTTCACCTCTGACCTGAGACAGAGAGCCTAAATCGGTGAATGCTCCCGCGCCACTCTGCCTATACCGCCGTCCGAAATCCAGCCTACACATAGCATACGTACCGGGTGTTTCTTTGAATGCGTTAGTGTTTCGGGATAGCATACTCGCCAGGGTTTCAGGGGCCATGGCGCCTTACGGGCGAATGGGGTAGGCAAACCCGCAACACCGTTACGCATTCAAAGAAACACCCTTATTTACATGGTTTAACGATTAAAAGAACATATCTAGCCCCGTCTGCTTGCAATGCGAACCTAGCAGTTGGGTCGGTCCCAGTCGGTCCCCCTCCGAGCTCCGCCCTGCAAGATTCATTTATCTGAGAGCCTATACGGTCCACGTGTATACTGCGCCCCGCTGCACCGTCCGTAATTGACACATTGCTGTGTCAGTCGGCCCGGCCCGCCTGTGGTTGTCACTATCTGAGAGCCGGGCCGGGCCCGCCCCACCGCTCCTCAGGGATTGCACAGCCGCCCTGCCCTGCCCTGCCCTGCCCTGCGCGCTGCGGCGCCGATACGCCGCTGTGCAGCTCAGCCGCGCTCAGCCGCGCTCAGCCCTCAGGCCTCGACACATGGTAATAGTTTCGAGTGCAGTTTGAAATGGATGATGGCGCAAGCACCCCCCTATCCGCGAGGGGCTGCAGCAGCAGCAGCCGCGTCAGCAGCGGGTCTGCTGCTGCTGCCGGTCGAAAATAAAAGGGGATGATGATCTGATCCGGTTGCATGAGTGCGGTATTGCGGAAAATTGCGTTTGAATGGCGTTGAAAAGAATGATGGTGGGACCGACGAAACTCATGAAAGCTATGGGATGTCGGAATCAATACGATGATCACAGCCAGTGTTGCCAGAAAAGTTAGGAAGTATTTTTCCACTAATACACCTGCGAGTGAAGACTTGAATGTCCATCTGCCTATCAGGCAAACTCTCAACACACGTGGCTGCATTTTGCGTAACAGGCAGGCGGGAAGATACTAGTCTGCTTCGCATTGGTGTATCCGGTGTATCGGTGTCGTGGGAATTTTGCATAAATATTTGGCAACATTGAGATAGTTTTCATTCGTTTTGTGTTTTTTTTATTAAAATGACGCGCAGTAAACTCACGTCCTGAGGGAAGCCGGGAAGAACTTAAGCAAAACAGAGTCCCAAGGTGGTTTGTTTTTGTCACGTGACTTGGGCATGGCGTGGGAGGGAGGCCGGGGCAGAGCTTCGTTGGCGTAGAAAGGATACCAGTGGTGAGGGGGTGGGAGAGGATGTGGGGGAGGGGGGAAGGCGCGAACAATCAGCACGCAACCCTATTAAAACGCAATAAAAGTATAGCGACACCGCTGCAAGCCGTAATTGCAGGGAGAAGGGAAGTCCCCGCCTGCGGCGGTGGTGCGCCGGCGGGGCTCCCCTTAGTCCGTCTTGCACCCCACCCGCGCGTCATACGCAAACGCGCGCCACTTCCTCCCCCCCCCCCCCCCTTCTCTTTCTCTCTCTCTCTCTTTCTCTCTCTCTCTCTGTTCCTCTCCATCGCCTTTGCGCTACCTCCCTCCAGGGAGCCGGAGCCGAGTCGCAGGAGCATGCGACCTAAAAATATAAGTTTGCTCCCCGAAATTGGATGAGAGCCATATCCCTTGTCTTGGCGAGATACGAGATTGCAGTTTGATGCGGCGATTTGGACAAAGTTCCTTTTTGAAATATTTTCTTAGCTGCTTTTATTTGGCTTCAGGCGATAAGGGTAATTTTTTTTAACGTTTCTTAACTGCATGTAATCCTGAAAAAAATTATTATATACGTAGTAAGATTACGGAAAAAAGATCAAATTTTAACAATAAAATCTTCCCCATACCAACTGATTAACAAACTATTTTTCTTCTCTTTTAGGTGAGTTACCAGCCCACGCGCTGCTTCATCCTGGCGACCCTGACGCACGCTATGTAAGTTCGTGTAATTGCGGAAACCTGGAAGCACTATGTCTCGCAGGGTCAGACAGAGCATGCCTTTCCTGTCCGGCCCGCGTAGCCCCAACACGTCACCGCCCCGTCGAACAGCCCGTGCGCAGTGGAGGGCCGACGGCCGTCGCTCGCATCGCCTACTCTGAATGGCTGTCGAGCCGTGACGAGAGCCGACACCCCCTTCTTGCCTCCGGACCCTCCCTGCTAATAGAATATTCTAGAGTTATTCACCTTCCACTCCCCGCTGCTGCACTTGTCCATCTCTATTAATTATTACTGAAAGGAAGAAAAAGGAGGGGGGAAGGGGGAGGTCGACACACACGATCAGAAGGCCGTCCAACACTCTAGCGTTGACCCGATGGCTTAACTCTTTCACCTCCGCTCATCAATTAGTGTTAGTTCCCTCCCTGGACCCTTACTGCCCCCTGCACACAGAAGAAATGATTTGGGTCACTAAAATGTCGTTCAACACAACTGCACATCTCAGAACACTGACTACCTACAGACATAACACTTATACCGGAGAACAACACTCGCTCTACCACCACCAAGTATAAGTGGAGGTGGGTGGTAAAGAACGAGTAAACAAAACATAAGTTTTTCGTTGTTCCTAAACGACCATGCGCTATGGAGTACAACCTTTGATTCTGCTAGATGTGCCTCTATCGCCTTCGCTGCTAAATTAAAGCGAAGTGAACATGAAGAACGCGTAGTTAGCGTATGCTAATGCTGCACTTGGGCTGGTGGGCAGTGCGACGGCGGGAGCCAAGTCAGACTGTCACTGACTGTGATACAACCCAGCTCAGCTCCAACTCTACTCTGGCCGTCATTCGCTCAGGCATCGCCAACTATCCAAACGTAAACGTGGTCCTCCTAAAGTACGCTGATGGAAAGCAAGTACTTTCTTTTTGATGCCGAGGCGTTTGCAGTCTTTCTTCCACCTCATAAAACTCCTTTAATTTTTTTTTTTGCATCCCCATCCTCCCTCTCGCATTTTTACATTTCCTCCTTTTATCACCCCCGTCATTTTACCCCCCAGGCGGCCGGTGGCCAGGCCAGGCCAGGCCGCGGGCCTCAGGGAGAAGGCCGAAATTGATTCGAGTGGGGTGGTCAATAAAAACCGCCATAAATTCCGTTTTCTGCGGCCGAAATTTATATAGTGGCTCACGGCAGGAGGGGGCGTTCACAGTTGAGCACCCTCTCTTCTCCTCTCTCCTATCTCTCCAGCAGGACAAGCAAGGTGAGAGACCGCGCCCAGCGCTGCCAGCTGACCGCTGACCCCACCTTTCTTTCCTTGCTCCGCCGCATTAATGACCTCGCCCTCTGTTGTAAGAATTTATCTTTTTACTTCATTTCATGACTGCTTGGTGGTGGGAGCGCGCGCGCATGTCGCGTTTATCAAACTCGCTTGATGAGGTTAATTAATTGTTGCGTCGCGAGGTATACTTTTCTCCCCACTATGCCCAGTGCTGCTCGGTGCGCTGCTTGTGGCTACTGCCGCACGTACTCCGCACCGCACGCCTTGCCGCCGCGCCGGTGGTCGGTCGGACGGTCGGACGTGGTGGAAAACCTATCCCTCTCCCATAGTGCCTGGCGCGGGGAGGACCGGGGGCGTTATGCAAAAGGTTTAGGTTTCACTCTCGTGAACCCTGATCCATCGATTTTGCTTCTGTATCCAGCCGGCTCCGCACGCTCCTTATTATTTTTTCGGCCTCCTTGGTAATGAAAGTAGCAAATGACAACGGGGGACTGCGTGCGGATATAAGTGCGAAGCGGGTGATTACGAGGTGGCGGTGGACAGCAGGGAGTTCGCCGGCCGACCGCCAGGGGGCAGCAAACACGGCGCGTGGAGTGGACACTCACGGCGGATTAAACGTGAGCAAACATGAGATCGACTAAATCGTCTCTCTCTCTCTCTCTCTCTCTCTCTCTCTCTGCGCGGCGACACAGGGGCTGAGGTGGCCACTGCAATCAGCAATCGTCAAGGGGGAAGGGGAAAAAATGTTACCACGTCGCCTGAGGGTGTGGGGTGGAGAGAAGTTGTGTCCCTCTGATCCATGGCTGCGAGATATTTTTTTTTCCGTCCCTTGTGTCAATGTTGTTAAATTTGTTTTACTACACGTATGTCGCGGACTTACGCTTTGAATACATGATCTCTCCTCTTGGAATAAATAGAAGATTAGTCGCAATACTGCCGAGCGATCCCGAAGATCGCTTTCATACCTCTTTCCTTGTCGCACTCATGGAGCACAATCATGGCCAGCATAGGGCACCGCTCGCCGCTCGCCGTAGGTGCAACAAGGACGGAGTGATGAGAGCGATTTTCTGAATCAGTCTGCTGAGTTGAAGGCGCTGCAGCGCACTGTCCCCCTCCCTCACGCAGCGCTCGCAGCGCTCGCCGCGCCTCCCGACACTATCCTCACTTCGCTGACGGGCCGGACCGTGGCCGCGTGGCCAGGCGCTCTGGTATTATCGTGATGCAAACGCTGCCCTGCGCCTGTTGCTTGTCGGTATGACAAATTGCGCAGAACGGCGGAGCGCCGACCGTTCCGATTAATTTCTCATCACGACGGTTAATGAGGCTGCCGCTGGGCGGGGCGCCGCGCGGGGCCCAAAGTGCATTCCGTCGAGTGCGTTTGACTGGGAAATGAGCCCTAATTGGAGGGTAATTGAAGTGCGTGCGGGGTGTTTTTTTTACACCGTGGTCGTCGTGTGAGTCGCCGCGCCTCGCTGGTCGCTTTATACCGCTGCTGGCGTGTGTGACTGCAATAACTCGAATTCTTACTGTTTTTCGTCTGCAATGTTTGCAATTCTATTCCTCAGATAAAAAGTTCTCCTAACCTGTCCTGGCAAAAATAAAATCTGCGTGGAAACTTGCGGTTCTCACACATAACAATTTACTACCATTTTTGTTACTTGCGCGTTACTTATGGCGGTGTAGGCCGTTAAAAGGCCACCTTGTCGCTTTTAAAACAGCGCGACGCGAAATGACAGCTGCGGAGAACGAGCAAAATGTGACATGGCGACGGAAGGTAAACAGCCTAGGTTCACACCTGCACCTGCCCCTGTACCACCGGCATGCCGTCCGGAGGAGGTCAAAACGAGGTGGCTGGGTCACGAGAATGTTTTTTAGTTGTTTAAGAGGCGGAAAAAATTCTAATACTATATTTATGTTTTACATTCATGCGACGGCTGATCGAAGGTGACGCGGCCCGTCTGCAGCCCGGCAGTGGGGAAGGAGTCGTCGACGTCGCCAGAGGAAGGTCAGGGGTCGGGGGAACGAACTCTCAAAGGGAGACCGGGTGAAGGAGGCGGAGGGTAGGGGAGGGAGGGGTAAGCATTATGCTAACTATATTGGAGCCGCGACGCGGTTTTGAGGGTCTGCACTGCCTTGTCCTGTGTGTGAGCGCGCGCGCGCGCCAGGCTAAAGCACAGTCGAGTGTGCAGAGCAAGGGAAGTGGAGGGAAAAAGAGTAAGTAGTGTTGGCTGAGTCGTTGGCTGCCAAAACTTTACTCTGCGCCCAACACATACTTGCTCGCACGAACACTCACACACGCACACACACTCATGCACGCACATATACTCGTGCGTTGCGCGCACACAAAAGCCAGCTCGGCGGAAAGCGTTGGAGTTTTGAAAACGTTAGGGAAATTGATATTTGCGCCTGGCGTTGCGCGATGTGTGCGGGATTCATCGGCGCAGGGAGCCGCGGATGACGGCTGAGCCGCGCGCGCTCGAGTCGTTGTTTTGATTTGGCTCGTCAGGAGTTCTGACTGCGAGTGACGGAGAAGAATGTCTCCCCGGAGCAGAGCGCCTCATTACGGGTTCCCTATCATTTCGATGATGTCTGCTGCTGCTGTATGCGCCGTCGTGGCGAAGGTAAAGGGGACAAAATGAGAGAGAGAGGCGTGTGAGGCGAGGGAAGAGGGGGGCAAAAAAGTTGAGCCTGATTCACAAAGGGCTGGGCGATTAACTCTAAAGTCAGCAAATCTTTTGCGGTCGCGTGCGCGCGCGCGCGCGTGTGTGTGTGTGCATGCGGGTGTGTACCGTGGCTGTGCGGTAAAGCCGGTGGGTCCTTATCTTTTGTCCAGAGTCAGCACGCTACGCTACACCCCCGCGCCGCGTCGGGGTCGGGGTGGCGCGCCGTGGTTATGGGGTGGCCACCCGGCATGCCTTCTCCGTACCGTCCCGGCCTCGGTGCGCCGCTGGTGGCAACCCTATGCAGACTCGGCGCGGACGTGGCGCGCTTCGGCTAAACGAGCCGATGGGATGCGAGGCCGCGGCCGAGGCGAGGGCCCTCGGGGTATGGTCGAGCGAGTCCGTTGACCCGAGCGGGGCGTGGGCGGGGCGGGGCGGGGCGGGGCGGGGCGGGGCGGGGCGGGGCGGGGGCGGGCCGCGTGGCCATGGTGAGGTGGACGATGACAGGGATGGACGGCACGACGACGCGCGCGACACAGCGACGCTCTGGAGAGGGAAGGAGGAGGAGGAAGAGAAAAGAAAGCGGTGTCGCCAAAGCCAACGAGGTTTAAAGGGGTCGCCATACATCTCGGCGCGCAGCTCAAGCGTCCCGTCCGTCCCCTCCTGCGGTGGTGATGCCTCGCGGAGTGCAAGCGGGGAACGCTCCGCGCCCCACCGCCACACCAAGCGCACCAATCTCTTTTTGCGTTCTCATAATTTTTCTTCTTCCTTTTTTAAGCGTATGAGGTGGTGAGGACTCGGGCTCTCTCGCTCTATCCCTTTCATTTGTTCAATTTTCTCTCCCACCTTTCTCCTACCTCTTTCGTTCTCCATCTCTCTCTCTCTCTCTCTCTCTCTCTCTCTCTCTCTCTCTCTCTCTCTCTCTCTCTCTCTCTCTCTCTCTCTCTCTCTCTCTCTCTCTCTCTCTCTCTCTCTCTCTCTCGTTCTCGAAACGGACAATCATCCAGTTTGGCTGAACGCAACTTAGAGGGTCAGGCGGACCGTGTTAAGTCGGCGTCTCGTTAGCACCACCATTGTGCCCGCCCCGCCCCGCTACTCTACGCCACGCCGCGTTTGCCAGGCGCCAATGGAGACACCCCGCCCCGCCCCGCCCCGCCCCGCCCTCACCCCCAAATAATTACTTCTTTGCGTCTCTCTCGTGTGTTGCCGCCGAGACCAAACTGGAGGACTTCCCGCCCTCCCTACTCCCCTACTCTCCTCTTTCTCTGTCTTTCCCTCTTTTACTCGCAGGGCACTGCTGCGCGTGTGGAAAAAGGGAGTGAAAGGGGAGATATTCCTTTTGTGCGCTAATTTTCTCATTTTTTTTTGCTCCCCGAGCTTCAGAGTCGTCATCGTCGCGCGCGGCGCTCGCATGAAGGGACGCCGCTGGGTGAGGTGGGGCGGGGCGGGGCGGGGCGGGGCGGGGCGGGGCGGGGCGGAGCGGGCTGTCGGACCCATATTATAGCCCGTGAATCAGCCGCTGATTCGGATTGTGGTTCGCTTCGCGACGTCGTCTTTGATGAGATTGGCGCGCGTAGTCCTATTATTATGATTGTGTTTTGGAGGGGAGGCGGGGGCTCGGACCTGCCGGACCCTGCCCGTCCATTGCTCCGCTACTTTGGGTACGTCCTCCGTTCAATGACTGCAGGTGTCACAAGCAGCGAAGTTATTCAGATTCACATTTGCGAAATCTGATATTCCAGTGTTTCCTCTTCTTCGCTTTTTTTCTCTCCCTGGCAACGCGATGTAAAACGGAGTGGCTTTTGCATATTGAACACCCCCGTGCCGTGCGTGAGCTTGGTCCTTCCCTCTCGCTCCCAACGCGGCCCGGCTCTCCTGCTCTAACTCGTATGAATGGGTGGTGGGAAAAAGAGTGGTAGAGGTGTGCGGGTGGGCCTGCAGAATAGGGAAATGTGCTGGGATTCAGAGGGGGTGGGGGTGGGACAGCTGTAATGCATGGTCTTCGTACCGCCCCCGGCGGGCCGGCCGGCCGGGCGCGTGGGGACGGGCCCCGGGCCGGGGGGTTGTAGTGGCTCGTTGGCCCGTATTTTTATATTTTACTGCATTCTGCACGTGGCGGGGCGGGGGCGATGCTCCCACAGGAGATGACGCGTGGAGGCGCCTGCATGCATTTAGGCCGCTTCAGGTCGTCGTTGTAAAGGGAGCGCCGCGCTGGGGGGAGGGTGAGGGGCTATTTTTGCCGTCTGCATCTCGCGACACTGTCTGCATACTCATGGAGGAGGTGGAGGACCCCGCCCCGGAGGTCATGGAGCAGGGTATGTGCGTCCGCCTGGCAGGGCCGGAGGTGAGACGGCTCCGGTGGGAGCCGAACCCGCGGTGTGACCCGCAGCCGCAGTGGCCCCCGGTGGCTGGTGGCGTGGAGAAAGAGAGAGAGAGAGAGAGAGAGAGAGAGAGAGAGAGAGAGAGAGAGAGAGAGAGAGAGAGAGAGAGATATTTGATATTTGATATTTATTGATTTTTAAGTACATAAGACTAAAAGTCTTTTTAGTGTACATCGTACATTGTACAAAAAAGAAATAAAAAGAGAGAGAGAGAGAGACAGAGAGAGAGAGAGAGACAGAGAGAGAGAGAGAGACAGAGAGAGAGAGAGAGAGAAAGAGAGAGAGAGAGAGAGAGAGAGAAAGAGAGAGAGAGAATTGAATTGAATTGAATTTGGGTTTATTGAGGTCTACTAAAAGGGACT